>JBBYHL010075806.1:12019-33892 GCA_038381835.1 Adansonia madagascariensis | reverse complement strand
CCATGTTTTTTTAAAAGAGCAGGAGGGTGGTGGGGTGTAAATTGTGCTCTCAGATCTCAATTTCCATTTATCTAACTTTGGGCATAACTGTATTTAACATTAACCAGCTTATGGCTTATGACAATTTTCAATTGAATAGCAGCATTCAGCATCTAACGACCATCCTTATTCAAACTTCAGGTTCAACTGTGACCAGCTCAACAGAGTGAAACCTTCTCCAAATTAAAAACTCAAATCAAAGGCAAAGAAAGAACTCAAAGTCTCAACAGAAAATATATATATATATATATATATATCCCCTTTATCCCAACTGCAGAAGATTCATAAAAAAATGAACTTTTCTAATTAGTAACCTGAAAGGGCAGCGTGGGATTACTTTACTCTTTATTTGCCTTTCCTAAATTCTGACTATTCCAATTCCAAAGGCAAACTTAATTGTTTTTCCCCCGAGACATAAAGCCGTGTGCATCTCGGAAATGCACGATTAATATCTGCTGATGCTGTCTAAAGGACTGGTAGTAATTAAAATAACACTTAATAATAACGTCACATGTAAATCATGCAGCCAAAATTTTTTTACAAAAAAAGGATAATACATTAAACATAAAATTTCCCTTGCTTAAAAAAGAGTTTTGGCTTAAAAAAATTGTATTATGTGCATAAACTGATAATATTATTAAATAAAATATTACTATAAATAATAATCTATCTTGGAACATTACTTAGCAAAATCTATTAAAAATAGTATGTACCTTGAGCAGAGTTCCTGGAAGCAGAATCATGAGAGCTTTTTCTTCTACGCTCATTGTGCCCCGCCAATCTCCTCCTGCAACTGCGCTTCGAGTCGTCAAACTCTGACACCACATGAAACCTATGTCCATTTGCGGACTTATCCATCAGCTCATTGAAATACAAACATTTGTTACTAATCTCGTTTCATACCATTAGGCAAATTTGACCAGTGCATACAACGATACAATAATTTGAAAAATGAGAAAGAAGGGAAAAAAAATTAAGGCAGAAAACCAAAACATTTTCACCATTTCTTTGTTTCGCTAATCATCAAAATATATATAGTTTTGTGGCATGAAGTTTTAGCCCTACGAAAAATTAAAAGTCACCTGCTACACTGTTGACAAAATCGTTGCTCTAACCCTAGCACCACTACCTTGGGTGCCTTAGAGTGCATCTCACAAACTTTATGCCTTCGGTGATAGTCTTTAGCGTTGACCAGTGCAACATGGCATCCTTCAACTTGACACCTTGGCACCGTCGCTGGAAGCTCCATCGCGGCTGTCGACGAGGAAGGCCCAACTCCAGCACCACCAAGATTATTATAGTAGGGTTTACCTTTCTTGCCAATGGAAAACTCACCGGCCAGGTGTCGCCCAGTCAGATCTGTAGAATCCTCGAAGTAGTGCCTCTTGCCAAGCTTCAAGCAAACAAGATGAGGGTCCGGGTGCAAATTAGACCCATCGCCGGTGTAAAGAGAGTGTTGCTGGTTCAAGTGATGGGCAAAAGTAGCATTGGTATGGTGAGGAAGGAACATGAGCGCGTGGGCCGTATTTACCTCAGGGAGCGTGAAAGAGGAGCATGAGGTGGTCTCCGTCCTGTTGGCACTGGTGGTAGTAGTGGCGTACAAATTGAAGCCGTTGGTATCATTGTGACTTCCCCAATTGAATCTTGCAGCTGTAGGATTAAGCTCCAGAATGTCCCAAGGCAGATCAATATTGTTATTACCAGTTTGCCCTCTGTTCCCCATGTTCCCGCCATCATTTTCCATAATCTCTGTCCTTTCACTTGCAGTTTCAGCCACCAGTGACCGTAGTGCCTTTGCCTAGATATCTATCTAACTACATGAATATCTATAATTTAGAGATAACAGTCGATACCTTTGGGACGCTTTTTTTTTGGTTATCTCTACAGGTTTTGCGTACGCAAAGAGGACTGTAGCATCATCTGATTGCTTTACACAAAAAGACGTTTTTTAAAAAAACAAAGGAAGGCAAATGAATTAAGGGTTAGGTTCTTCGCTATTGTATTTGTACTACAATGGGGAGTTATGCGTGCTGGGGGACTGAAAAAAAAAAGTTGCAAAGTTTAACAGAGGGAGGGAGGGAGGGAGAGAGAGAGAGAAAGAGAGAGAGATGGGGCTGAAGCCTACAGGGGGGAAGAGGCACGTTAGAGGGGGACTGTTGCACGTGGGAAGTAGAGTGAAGGTGGGCCAATCCAAGTTGGGGCTGAAGCTTGCAGCTGATTTTTCAGATATTGAGAATCAGCTGGTAAGGCACTACGAACAAGCAAGCGGCAATAAGAAGAGAGAGATAGCTCTGATAAGACTCAAGAAGACACAATGAACCGATAAATCATCTCCCCTAAGCCCCTACGATATAGTTTTTTATTTAAATTATATATTTATATATGTAAAAGGGTGCAGTTCGAGACGCGGTCCAAGATCGTGTACTACACTGTTGTTGTCGCTGCTAAGCTGCTGCATGCATTTCTAACGTAAGCTTCCAATAGGAACTCAAAGTTTCAACTGAGGGATTCTTCTTATCTTTGCACCAACAGAGCGTTTTTTGAACGCGCTTCCACTGCTTGTCAGACTCGTTTATTTCAACAATGGTACTGAAGAAATCTGCAAGGAACCGCTTTACGCTTCCCAATTTTATGAATTCTTTTTCTTTTCCCCGCTCAGATAATTCTTAGAAAATGATCTGAGTTTAAAATAAATTTAATAAAAATTATATATGTTTTATTAAAATATAGTAAAAATAATTAAATATATTTATTAATTTCTTAACTCATACTTTCCCCTGTGGGAAGGACAAAAGAGAGAACGAAAAGAAGTAACGCCGTTCTAATTACTTTGGCAGCCTTAATTAAGTATTACGTCAATGAAATTTATCACGTGATTTAAGAATGATACTACGATTTTATAAAGATAGTAATTAAAAATTACTATATAAACTATAAATAATTAGTACTGCTATATTATTATCAAGAAGTTTGCAATAAAACTAATGTTAATTTAATATTCTAAGTTGAAAATTCAAATATTTTTACTATAAAATTAAATGATCACAATATATATTGTTAAAAGAAAGGCTTATACATATATATAAGTCACTTAACAATAAAAAAATCAATTGAGCTCTTATTTTTTTCTTTTTAAATTAATCAAACCCTTAAAATTTTATTTTTTATCAATTAAGTTTTTTTTATACAAATAGTAACTATCAATTTTTTTCAACAAATAAGTTTTACATCCATAATTATTTATTTCATTCATAAAAAAATTTAATTGTTAAGAAATAGAAATTTAAAAATTTAATTGGTTGAAAAAAAAGGATCAATTGACTTTTTTTTTTTATTGTTCAAGGTTCATATATATATATATATATATATATATAATTGAGTTGCATCTATACAATAATGATAACCTAACCCCACCTCACCTTTAAACACCCCCTAACCTCCTTAATAAAAAGGCTCTGGGATAGATGGGGGAGAGAATGAGGGAATCTATCTAGACTAAAAGGGCGGTTTATTTTTATATATATCGATATATGGCTCTTTTCGATAGCTATAAGTATAGCTACAATTAATGCAACAATAGATGAGGGAACACAATTCAGTTTAGGCACTGTATTTAGCAATGAAAGCGCCTAGACAAATAATGCCATAAAAAACGTGGACAGATTCACATTAACTTTTTACGCATAAAATCTCATTATTTATCTAGTGATCTTACCAAAATTTGATACGAAACTGAGTCGATGATTTATCAAATATTTAAAAATTAATATATGTATTTTGATTTATTTTTAATTGGATATAGAGATATCGGAAGAGTAATTGAGGATATGGTTATTATGATTTATTAAACATAGAACATAATTAAAGAGCTACGTCGTTAGGTTTGTAGGACTAAAAAAAAGCATAAAATATAGAGATCATCAAACTTTAGATTATATAATTTAAAATTTTATATTATTATCGTATATTTTTTATACCTTATATTTTATTATATGTCAATCGATAATGATTTTTTTTTTTTACTTTGATCATAGTTGTCGATTGAATTTATATTTGGATTTTGATCCATGTGTGCAATGGATATAACATGTAGATTGGGTGAACAAACACTCGTAGCCCATTTAGTTTCATCCTTAAGTAATTAACAAACAGTAAAAAATTACTATAGAAAAACGAATCAAATAGAAATAAAGTACAAAACAATACAAAATTACTTATCTATGAATATTAATTTTATTTATTCAAAGGCTCGTCAGCAATAAGGCGTATTGAAAATGTTCTGACATTTAATTATTTTTTGCATTATTCATGTAAACTTCAACAGTAATACCGTTGATATTCATCTGATTTCTTCTTTCTTACACATTTTTTTTTTATAGAAAGTCATAATCAAATAATTTATTGTCATATTTTATATTTCAAAATACTTCCAATACGTAACAATGAAAAAATGAGTGAAAGAGTCATCTCCTCATTGAATGCAACACCGTGTTGACACGATCGTGGATTAGGGGAGACCATACACGTGTTCAAAGAAATGGCAACGAAAGCAAAGATCTTCCCCCAAATGCAGCCATTGATGATCGACCATACTAGCTTAGCAATAGCTTTGATTGTGACCACACCTTGGCAATGGCATGATTGCATTCTTTTTCAAAAAGACAACATGAAGCAGATCGGGACATATTTGGTTGCATTGTTGTTCTGATGGAAAAAAAAAAGTTGAGACAATCAATTTTTTCCCTCGGAGATCAAGAAAGTGAAAGGAACTGCAATTAGCAAAAAAAGACGATGCTGCTCTTATCAATTACGCCCTCTTTTGCTTGTCGTGAAATGGTAAAGGAAGAAAAAGGTTTTTTCACAGTTGTCAGCAGCAGAACATGACGAGTGAAAAACGCTTCAGCCCACGCTCCTTTTTCACAAATGTGTCACCACGGTCCTCAACACTCCATTGTCATTCCAGGAATGGAAATTCAAAGCTTTCTAGAAGTTTTCTCTGCCTTGAATTTATTTAGAAAGTAAAAAAAAATTTGCTCCTACTACGAACCTGACACTGATGGCGCACTTGTCAATATCACAGGTTAATATATAAAATATATATAAAAACCCAATTGCCCAACTAAACAGCTTAAGCTATCTCCTTAATCCAATCCTTATTCCTGGTTAATCTCAATCAGTCATGTAGATTTGGGTTCTTTACTTCTTTTCTATTGGCCTTAAATCTTCTTGTCTTTTTCTTTTAAAACCTAAACAGAAGCTGTGGTTTGATTTCGTTCCACTGTTGGCTGCCACTAGGTTTGTCATAAAGATTTGTATAGTTAAAAGACGGAAGCATCCAGAGTATCCAAAGTTATGGGACCCAAAACAACAAATGATCTCATAACCAACCACGTGTACGGCAATGATGGTCCAACTTCGGTTGCAGGCAGGCGATGGAAGGAAAATATTTGCTAATTTGCAAATAATAATAAGTATAATTGAAGAAAATTTTGTAAGAATAAAACAAAGGAATGCCTGAAAAGCTGGAAGAGATAGAGAGAGAAACAGAGAGGGGAAGCAACTCGGCCTTCGTACTTGTTATTGGGTGTTTGACACGTGTATATCAACAAACTTGATCGAGGATCCAATTTTTCATATTCCATCTCCCCGTACTAAAGATGGAGAACTGAGAGACATGGGGAAGTCTGAGACTATTGTTTCTTTTTAATGAAACCCATACAAAGAAGGCTTACAGAAGAGAAGGAAAAAAAGGAAGGATGGGCAGGGGAAAGGGGAAGACAGGGGAGGGGACCATTTTTCACACACACACACACACACACACACACACACACACACATATATATATATATGCGTTTAATTTATTTCCACTTTGGGTGTCACAAGAGGGGACCATTTGAATAGTCTGAATCTGATCAACAAAATTTTGGCCTTAATTAATCTACCAAAGAAACATTCTCTTGTATGCTTATGAAAGCGTTGGATCTTGGATCCCAAGAAGTAACCAAAGTCCTGACTGAAATCAAAAGTGTCGAAATAAATACACTTATATACACACACTCTTCAAATCCTGATCAGATCATAACTGTCTTATCCCTATCAGTAAATTCACCAGTTGATTAGTTGGCAGAGAACATCGTGGATAGTTGGTGGAGAAGAAGAGCAAATAACTTTCATATATCCCAATGAGCCAAACAATCTTCACCAAACTGAGGAAATTGATATAAAGGAGAAGGTGAATGAGACCTTTCACTCGAAAGAAAGAACTGAGGGGTGAAGACATAGGTAAGGCTCGGACAGAGGGGAAAATTTTCAATGGAAGTTAAGACGAAAAGACTCAAATTTTTTTAATGGCTAGCTCCTCAGTTAAATTAACAAGTACATATCAAAAGTAATACTATATGATTTATCCTTTTTTTTTTAAATTTTATTATATTTAAAAAATATTATTTAAAATGATAATTTTTTTTTTTTTATAAAATTGTTGTTTGAGATGATAGCTTTCCACTAAGACAGACAAAAGAGTCGCTAAGACTTTTTTACATATAAAGAGAAACACATATGTGAAATTTGGACAGAATCTGTTCTTGGGTTCATTGTCAGAGAGAAGATAGCATCAATCATGTAACCAAATTATTACATGGTGCAAGAAAACCGAAGCTTTTCAATGACTCGTGAGTGTTGAATGGAATAGATTGCTAGAGCTTTTTTCCTGTGTCACAAAATGGACAAAAATAGATGGCCATCAGAAGACCATATGGTAGCAGAATTACTTAATTAAGAAAGTGAAAAATTACAAATAATTACTTCATAAAACTGAATCAACTGCTCATGAACAAGAAGCCGGTTGTGCCCAACCTTATCATCATGTGGGCTAAATGAAGCGAAAGAAAAGGAAAATTGGGGGAAGAAAAGTAAAAGAAAAGGAGAATACTATGGAATGCACGAGGAGGAAGGGGTGGCTTTATGATATCCCAAGAGCTCATGCTTTTAGAATCAAAGACAGTTGCAAGAAAAGATGAGAGCAAAAGGGCCCAGCAAATCGAGTTTCAATCAAAGCTGACTGGATCTGAGTCGAGAGGAGGGCCCTTTCACTGTCTCTGATAACTCATAAAAGAAACTGTCTCCTGATTTATTTGCACAACTGGATTTGAGCATATCATATCGTCCCACTCCCATCTAAAAAACAACACCTCAGCTTCACTTGCTGAAGGGAAGGCCTCAATTATTTTAGCACCTTTTTTTTTTTTTTTCATTTTCTTTTAGACAAATATTTCAAAACACACACACACACACTGATATATATAAATAAATAAATATATATATATATATATTACAAATGATGTTTAATGTCGTCAACTGCTTTGTTGTGGTCAGGATAATTGGTCAGTTTTAAAGTTCACCCTAAAAGGTTCCTCCATAGTGTTGTATTTATCAGATTATCTGTCTTAAAGTTTCATCATAGGTCAAAGCATGCAGTTATAAATTCAGAGATACCAAAATATTACTACTTTAATCTAGCTATAAAATAAAGATTGGCCTAGGATTGATTCTAAATATACCCCAAAGAACAACGGGATAAGCATCCCACGCCTGATGAACACCCAGAAACTCTTATAATTACGGACTCACAATGTTGGGGTGTTCAGTTGTTGAAGTGGTTTTGGATGGAAGAAACCAGGACTTGGTCTTGGCCTGATTAACTTGCTTGCTTTGATCGTCTCCAAACCTTTCTCCTACTTGATCGGAAAAGGCCCAAAGATACAGTGTGCGGTGACATGGGTTTTTTCTGAATCCTCTTCAAGGACATGAGGAACATTGAAGGCCCAAGATTTAATTTCGATTCCTGCATGCTTCTGTACCATATTTCTCTTTCTTTTTGTTTGTACAAGGTATCCTTCTCTCTCGATTCATAAATCCCAATCTATATAACTCTTAAGTGGAAAATTTCAAGTTGTAATTATAAATTTAAATGTTCCCTCAAATTAAAACTCTATAAAGTGTCTGCTTATTTCTGGTTTTTTTTCCCTGCATCGAAAGTTTGCCGCCAAACTAAGATATAAATAGATAATGTTAATGACAGAGTTTTATGGCATTAGGATGTAGTCATACATTATTAGTATATTTTTGCAGTATATATTATTAGAATAAGTCAGCAATTGCTGCATCTATTTATACAGAAAAAACTTATCATAAAAATAAGATATTATTAGAGAATACTATGAGAATATGATATAAAGAAGTTCATTAATTACTTTTTAAAAAATCACAAAATTATGATTTAAGTTGCTCAAAAGGTCACTAATTTACTATTCGATAATTACAAATAAGAAAAAAAAAAAACAAAATAATCTTGTTATTTGCCATAAAGACTCGATCTTTCATATTATGATTTAGAAAAAAAAGACTACAATATATGATATTGAGTGAAGTTGACAAGTGTGATTGAAATTGATTATATAAATCAAAATGAAAAAAAATCATAAATAATTCCTAAAATGTAATAGGATTACAATTTTATGCCGAAAATCCATTAGTATAGTGATGTATAGATTGGATTAAATTTTAGTCACTTAAAATCAATAAAATAACTAAAGAGTAGGATCGGGTAATCAACAAAGACCAAAATGTTGAATCCTGCCGGGCAATGCCCTTTGCCACATCCAAGGCAAAGATATTTTTTCCCCTTCTCTTTCTAACAAGAAACAAATCAAAATAAAATCAATTAAAAATTAGAGAAGTGGCAGAAAATGTTAGGTTTGGACTTTGGAGGCAACCACTTTTGACTTTGCTGTTTGCCTTTAATAGAAAATTTTATCCATATATTTATCATGTCAGCATGAAAATATATTCATAATAATTCATGCATACGATAAATTACTCTTCCGGTCTGGTCTTTGTTGTTAGTGTTAAGCTTAAGATAAAACGTACGCAAGATTCATGCATCTCATTCTGCATTGCCTTTTCCTGCGCATGTATAGTGTAGAAATACATTTAATTTCCGCAAGGCTTATTTATCATTCCAAGACAAAGAGAGTGGCTATGCGTTTTTAATTTATTGAAAGCTGTCTGGTTTGGTTTCCTTTCCTTTCCTTTTCGTTCAATCATATTAACTATGAATATCAATAATAAATAATACCAGTCACAAAATGAAAATTTCAAATAAAAATTGAGAAATTTTATTAATAAAGCTGGGTGCATCACTCTCAGAAATTGAAGGGAAGTATTTTGTGAACATGCAGGTTTATTATTATCAGGATTAGAGATTGGTGGGGAGCTAAGAACATCATACAAGTTTGTTTCTTTTGGGAGCCATGTGGCAGACACTTGGCTTGATGGGGACTTACTTTCGGAAGAGCAAAGATTGGATTTGGATGGAAATATAATTTTCTGCGGTTGGGACCATCTGGTTTGGTAGTACCAGCAATAATTGCATTGCTGAGCTCTAGCTATACTTGCACCGGAATCCAGATTGCTTGTTACCTCGGGTCAGTGCACAGCACTATGAATCAACTCTTTAGCAACTGCGGTATGCAGGATCGATCTACCGCCGCTCCTGGAGAGGAGTTGATCTTCTAAGGCCGTCAGAAGTTAGCGACATTTTAGCATGATGATCGATCAGTATGAACCCATTTTATCGTTGTTGAAATCTTAGATTGGTGGACGAGAAGGAAAAGAGAGAGAAGAAGAGAAAGAGTTTCTCATATTTCTTATGTTATTTTTTATATTGTAAAAGTATTAGTACAAGTAGATATTTATATATAAAGAGTTAAACCGAATAAGAAAATATAAATAATTGAACTAAACTAAATAAAGAAATAGAAATAATTGAGCTAAACTAAATAAGGGAATAGAAATCAATTACTAATTAACATACTAAAATTATGCTAAATAAGTTAAATAATTTATTGTCTTAATACCCCCCTCAAACTCAAAGTGGCATATAAGATGAGAGCTTAAGTTTGGAAACTTAATCTTGAAAGCAGTTAGGATGGTCGAAAACCTTAGGAACCGGACGAAAAGAGGATGAATCGGCTGATGTTTAAAAGCTTTGAACCGAAACAAACTGAATCAGACAAGAAGAGAAGAAAGCTGATTTGGCGTTGCAGGACACGTATATCAATAGAATTATGACACGTGTATACCACGTATGAGTCAATGATAACGTGATCGCTAATCAAGATGATGACGTAGCAAAGACAGAGAAACACGTGGAGAAATAGAGGTCGAATACATGTTATGTGGGATGATGTGGCAGCCACCTTTACTGATGGGGTGGCAATGAATGGACCACCATGTGTCGACGTGTTTGATGATATGTCGATGATTGGACCTCTTTTTATGCTGACGTGTATGTTGTCGTGGCCTACTGACGTAGATTATGACTCGACCTCATTGCTTACGTGGATGATGATGCGGCTGTTTGATATGACTGCTGAATGCCAAAAAGACGTCGTTTTGATTTGTCTTCTACTTTTCATAATCTGGAAAACTATGTTTTGCTGGTAACGGATTTTGACATAGCGTGAGGGCGTGTAGATGAGTTTTTGGGAGTGGAATTTCGTCTATTGTGAACTTCAGGAAGAAAAGAACAATTTAGTATTAACCAAATTGCTTTAAGATGGATCGAGGATCCTAGAAACTTGCTAAAAACAAAAAAAAACAAAACCCCAGAAAGATGGAGCTTGAAAATCTTTCTTTTTTTTTTTTTGGACGAGGCTCTGATGCAATGTTTAAATCTTAGATTGGTCAACGAAAAGGATATGAGAGAAAAGAAGAGAAAGAGTTTCTTATATTTTTTATGTTATTTCTTATATTGTAAAAGTATTAGTACAAGTAGGTATTTATATATAAAGAGCTAAACTGAATAAAAAAAATATAAATAATTGAACTAAACTAAATAAAGAAATAAAAATAATTGAACTAAACTAAATAAGGAAATAAAAATCAATTACTAATTAACATATTAAAATTATACTAAATAAGTTTACTAATTTATTATTTTAACACCCGTGAAGCTAACCAAGCAGCTGACTTCCTTGGACTGGGAGCAGCTAGCTAGTAACAAGATTTCAGGGCTTTCTTTGTTATATTTCGTAACTACAAGTCCACAACTATATAAAATGAATAAATAATATATATCCGACCGTTTTAGTCCAAAGAGAAAAGAGTTTTCTATGCAAGAATACGTCTTTTTTTTTTTTCTTAATAAGATTTTAGTCCTATTTTCATTTTTGAGAAGTCTATTATGTTGCAACAGTAGAAGGAAACTAAAACGGTTTTTTATTTATAAAAAATAAAAAATAAGATACTCGTATGTTGGGCGCAAAGGTTGGATATAATGACATTTCCTATTCATATTTTTAAGTAAAAGTATAAAAAATAAATCAAAAAATGAAGGAAAATTAGTAGGGACGGGAAAATGATTCATCTTTTTTTTTTTTAGGAAAAAAATAAAAGAAAAATGATCAGGAAGGAAATAATATGGAGATATTAACTCAAATAGCTAGTTATATTCTGCTTTTAAAAAAAAAAAACAGTTTTTACATCAAAAGTTGCTGTTCATTGTGATGACCTCATATTTTTGCCCCATCAAAATTTTTAATTTTTAAGGTTAAAAATCATTGTTTGACCTTCCAATCAAAAAAAATTTTCCAAAAAAATGATAATTTTACACTTTAAAAATTGAATTTTAAATAATAATTTTATTTTTTACATCTCTCAATTTTTATTATTTTAATTTCTTAAAGTATTTTTTGACAACAAAATAAATATTTAAAAATTATTAAATTATATTTTTTATTATATATTTTTTAAAATTTAATCTTTTTTTATTCTATTTTTTTCCAACAATACAAAAATCATGCAACATAATTCAACCAAACCCAAATGAAGAAAAGAATAAATTAGTTAGCGGTCTCAAGTGTGTTAAACATGGTGTATAAGCTTTCTCTCTATCTAATCTCAGACACCGAAGCAACCCCACGGATACAGATTCTGGTGAAAGGCTCTTCATTCTTTAAAATGACATTGATTAGCTTGGGTGCGCCCCGCAATGCTCCCTCTCATGCCAATTGCCCCCCACAACAAATTCACGAGCAAAAATCAAGGTAATTAAATAATAATAATAATAATAAATAAGCCTCGATTAACGTACAATTTTCTTATGTTGAAAAACAACATAAAACCAGCAGTTATTACAATTCTCAATTAATCTTAATAATTTATATATATATTTTTTAATATATTAATAATTTATATTATATTATAATTTTATAATCAAAATTTTATAATCCTCATGTTTCGTTTATTCAAAGCTGTAAAAAAAATTAATTATAAGGTGAACAGAGGACCGAGTCCAACATCAACACCTGTGATAATAGTTGCGTTGCCAGCCATATTTTGTTTAGGAAAATTTGACCGATTTGTTGTGATCATTTACCTTGGTTGGAAAGACAAACAGACTGACCGATTGACACTAGATATTACGGGGCTGCTTAGAGTTGACAATTCCGATGTTAGTTGGGATTCAATCAGTCTCAAATCACCGGACGGTCCAGGTGTAATGGCCAAAGGGTATGAATTTTATGCCTAAACTTTATTATTTTCGCGAAATTAGCAGTTGTTACCTCACCGGTAGCTATAATTTATGCTTGGAACTATCCGTGTAAGTTTAAGAAATTCAATGACAAAGGACTTCGATTCGCTGCTAGAAATTGAAAATTGTTTTTCTTGCAGTCGCAGACAAAGTGACTAATAAAGATGTATGTAAGAAACAAGGCAAAATTATTGTTCTCACTTTCGACTTTTCCTAGAAATTTCGTTTAGGTTTTGAGGTTGGGAATCGGTAAGACGAAATTACACATCGTCTAGACTCTTCATGCTGGTGGTTCTAAAATCATTTCAACCAAGTTTGTGCTACGTCCAAATCAGTAAAATTCAAATTAATTCTATTTCGATTTATAAAACTGTCATGAAAACAATATATAATCCTACAAATTAATTCAACTCTCCAGTAATTTAAATTTACTATTTACATACACATCCATGGTGAAAATATGTATTTTTTTTTAAACAAAAAGATTTATACATAGATAGTTTTTTCAACAAAAAATGAATAGTTTTTTAGAGGAATTGAAAGTTATTTTAATAGAATAGATAATTATTTTAAAAAATATATATTAAATAAAAATTTTAAAAGATATAAATATTTTTTTATATTCGTATTTGATTTATAATTATTAATTTATTAATATTTTTCTTAGCTAAGATGATGTTACTTTATTAGTGATATTAAACTTAATTAAACATTTTATTATTAATATGAATATCATGCACGATATAAGTCCACAAGCCAGAGTAGATTTTCCACAAAAATTTCTACTATCGACTAATTAATGTCAGTTGGTGAAAATTTTAGGCAGAGTCAATTAAAAAGTTTCCTGATGATTTCATCTAATTTTCTAGTTTGAAAAATACTATATTTGGCTTATCATATGCTTATATAAGCGGTTTATTCTATGGCAATAAATCATCTAATTAATCTCACTCCAGCTTAACTATATAATTAGAGGTCTTTAGTTATGAACACATGAAAGAAAGTGAAAGAAAGTATAGAAACATGGATTGAAACAAAGTTATTGGTTTTTGGGAACCCTATAAGGAAATAACATGCGATCAAGTAAAAATTCAGATACTGAGAAAATTTTCTGCGAAATAAAATAAAAATAAAAACCCTAATTAAAGATTAAAAAATTAAACTGAATTTGATATCCATGCTCAATGCAATCCTAACGACAAACTTCTTTTTAAATGAATGAAAAAAATTATATAAATATATGTTTTAAGATACCCAGATAATTAATCATGTATTCGGTCGTTGCATGTTAATCTGCAAAGATCCTATAATACTTACGACTTGCTTGTAAATTGGATAATTGGAAGCGGCGACCATGTGATCCACTTCATGACTGTTTGGAAAGAAAGGTTACTATCTACAGATTGAAAAAGGGGTCATGATTGTTCTATTTATGGTGACTTTCCTTATTCTTCTGGTCAAGTTCACATGAAGAGGGCAGACTAAAGGCCAGACTTGTGGAAGAGAAAGTAGAAGAAGAAGTAGACGAATTAGATTAAGAAAACGAGGGAAAGAATGAGGGATTTGGTAACGAAATCATCGAATAATCCTCGGGTGTCATCAACTGAGGGTAGGAAAAAAGGAAAAGAGAAAAAAAAGTATTTCGACCGGTAAAAGTCATGGCTTCATCGTCACTTCAAGAGTCTCAATAAGAAAGGGGTTTTGTTGGTTTCTCTCGTAAACGGCCAAAATAGATACAGTGGAGACTTATCAGCTTTGTGTACTTTAAGATATTTCAAACAACCACGGATCAATACCACAGTACAATTGTACAAGCATGCAAGAAATGTCAAAGGGTAATGACTTAAATGATTGACCTGAGCGCCAGTCTCCTAAAAAAAACGTTTTTTTCTCCACAATACAGTATACTATCAAAACACCCATTTTGCGGGCAATTCTTCCCCCTTTTTTTTTTTTTTTGAAAATAATAATGGGAGGGCAAAGCAATTAAAGGCCTTCAATGAATCTATAAAACTTTGCAGCACTTGGGACAAAAGGCAAAACCGATTAAGTGCGTTCAATTCTTCTACAAAAGTGAAAAAGGAAATGAATGTGCAACACACTCCCAATAACCCCTTGTTGTGACTAAACAAACCCTAGCTAATATAATCAATAGGGAAAATTTAAAAAAAAAAGACTAATAATTATTAAAAAATAAAAGTAAAAAAATGATTTCAAAAATGGAAATAGCTATTATTAGGGAGTTTATAATTGCATCTTTATCCCTTATGTTATGCTTTTCTATTTTTTATCTGGCTCGGTTCTTCTCGGTGGGAACTGATCCTCCCCTTTATATATATATTAAAAGAATATAAATAATAAAAAGATTAAAAATATATATTATATATAATAAAAATTAAAAATATTATATTATATTATATATAAATTATATATATTAAAAAAATACTATTTAAAAATAATAAAATAATAAAATATTTTGTATTAAAAATATTATTTAAAAATATTGGTTATATTTTTTATTTTTATTATTTTTAAATACTAGTTCAAGATTTAATATAAATTTTTTTAATATTTTAAATAATATTTTTAATATATATAATTTATATAATATATATAAGATATATTGTATATTATATAATAAAATATACATTATTATATATCATATATAACGTATAATGTATATTATATATAATATATTATATATAATGTATAAAAACATAATTTGAGATTTAATATAAAATATTTTTTACTCTTTTATTATTTATAAATATTATTTTTAATATAAATATTGGTTAAATATTATTTTTAATCTTTTATTTTATATATATATATATATATATATATTGGGAGGGTTGGTTCGTTAAAGGGGACTAACTTCAACTATATTTAGCTTGCAACCAAATAACAAAAATAAAAAAAATAATTACAAACTTCTTATTAATAGTTTTGATAATTATTATTTTTAAATTATTTTTTTCTTTAATTTTTTAATAATTACCAATTTCTTTTTGGAATTTTCGCTAATCAATAACCCTGGCAGCTAGCTAGGTCACTGATCCGGCGGTCAAGAAAAATTCACTATTTCTCAAGGACCAATCGGACTTCAAGAAGTTATCAAGCTTCGTTATTATGTCAGTCAGTGAATTACAATGTTCAATAGCTGAATCCAATATTTTCATGCACGAAACCTATCCATCCGTCATGCACCAAAGAATTTTATTCACCTTATTAACTTTAAGCCTAAATATATCAATGTCTTGCAGACAACGGATTGAAGAGAAAAAAAGCTTAAAAACCTGTACCACCGATCCAATAGATTGAAGTTACATTATTTTATTAACTAACTGAAAAAAATGAAAACACTGCTTCGACAATATTCCTCCATAACCTTCAAAATCAAGTAGGCAGGAACTTTTTTTAAAAAGGATTAAGTAAAAGGTCATATGAATAAATATTACAACATAATTTATGTTGTAACAAATCAAATATATCACTATCTTACCAATTCGAATATTTATAATATTCAGAATATGATTTTTAAATAATTTAAATCCTTTTATTAAAAGTGTTCTGGGCTCTTCCATACTTAAAATCCTTTAATATATAATTCGTGTAACATATTGTAGCAATTTCTCTTTAAACGTAAATAATTAAGCAATCAATTTATTTGAAATGTGCATCAATATTTGATCATAATTTATAAATATAATATAGATTTAAACTAGCAAAATATATAAATAACAAAATATTCCATCATAAAAAAAATTAAGACAAAATTAATTACATGCTTTTAATTATAAATGCATGTAAATAATGAATTATAACACTTACAAGGTTAAGTTGATTTTACCCAACAAACTATTAGTAAAACAGTTGAATTATATAGTCCAAAGAATAGAAAAAAAACAAAAACAAAAACACCAAAGTGAAAGGTTGTCAAGGGGCCATTTAGTAGAAATTAAACAAGCATTTTATTTGTCCCATATAACTAACATGTAATGTATATTGGATTATCACAAAGCCAGGCGGCCATAGCCCCATTCGCTCCTCTTAGCAACCACCATGCTCAAAAGAAATCGTTGGATAACAACTTATAAACATTTGCTACTATCAACACAAGGAAGTTTTCTTGACACAAACTTCTTCTTTTTTTAGGGGGGGAGGAGGGGGCGGTTCTTTTTTCAAGTGTTTTTAGCACATCACATCCTTGAGAAGCTTGTACCTCCGTGTCGTTGGCCTTGGAGAAGGCGTCCCACTGCTCTTTCCTTTCGGATGATCACCACTCTCGTCTCGATCGTGTTGCTTGATTTGGTCACCCGAATACTCCGATCGGTTTATAATTCCAGTTTCGTTTCCAGCGAATGATTTCTTTGACGAGCTTCCGTGCCTTGAGTTTCTTTCTTCGCTTTGGCACCAATCACATAATTCAATTGGCTGGGCGAACTCGCCGTAGTAGTTACTGCAGTACCTGCCAGAATCAAGAAATTATTTAAGTTCAAGTTTCAAGCCATACAATATAAGAAGCATAGAATATATGGGTATAATGAAAACATGAAATAGATTTATATATGCATCAAAAGATGATTATATATAGCATGATGATGATATCCTAGGATGTTTCATTTGAGCTATTACGAAACCATGATGCTTGGTTGCGGTTGTTGAATGGTGCTTCGTGGAGATGCGTAACCAGTTATCTGCCTGTGATGATGATAAGACGACTTCAGTTAACGGTAGCTATCAAGCCCCATCTAACAAGTAGATGGTGATGATGATGATTGGAGACACGCGCTATATGTGGATGTATGGATAGATGATGATGATAATGACGATGATGGTGGTGGAGAAATGAGAAAACCCATACGAATGTTGCAAGCGGTGGCGGCATTTATTGCAGCGGAAGAGTTTGTCAGGGAAACCAACGTCGCCGCACATGCAGCATACAGTTTGAAGATCTACCATTATTGAAGAAATTCGTCGAATTTTGCTGAAAACTAAGAGATTTAAATGAAGAAGAAGAAGATTAGATAGCCATATATCTGTCTAACTAGAAAGAAAGAAAGAGAGATGGTTTCAGAGTCGGCGTGTAAATCCCGTTCCATACATTTTTACCTTTTATATAAATAAAGGAGAAATAAACAAATATATATATATATATATATATATTCATTGGGAGACCACATGTTGCTTCAGTTAGGGGGAGAGATGTGAACCTTAAAATTAATATAGACAAATGACAGTTATGTCCTGAGCTGGGCTTCGCTATTGGTTTCATTTCTTCCCTATTCTTTTTCCACCCATCTTTTGTCCTTTTCTGGTTCTTTTTGCAGTTTACAATTCGCGAGTCATGACCTTCCGCGTCACGCTCCTCCCTTTTCCCTAGATACTAAAAAACAGAGTGAAAGAATACTAAAAGTTTTTGTGTTATAATAAAAAATACTTTAATTTTTTAAAAATTAAATTTAATATTTTAATCATATATTTTTTAAATTATAATAAATAAAAAATTAATTATTTTAAAAAAATTATTTAAATATTAATAAAATATTAACGTATTATGTGATATAAAATTTTATATTTTATATAAAAAAACTTAAATTTAACCTTAAACCCAAACTTAATTTTGTATAAAATATTTTAAATTTCATATTATATGACACGTCAATATTTAAATAATTTTTTTAATATTGTTAATTATTTTTTATTTTCTATAATTTTAAAATTATGAAAATTAAAATATTAAATTTAATAGTATAAAGACTAAAATAGTCTATTCCTGCATAGACTTTTAGTAAACTTTTATCTAAAAATACATGTTATCATTGAATATTAACTAAATATTCCAATACATTTATTTATATAACAATTAGTACGCGCATATTTATTTATTTCTTTATTTATACAACACTTCATGTTTTAACAATCTCCACCAGCCTTTTGCTTTTTGTTTCTTAATAATTAAAAAATGTATTGGCTATATCTCCATGCTTAACAATCGCTAACATGAGCTTTACATTCAAAATCTGGAATATATATATATATTCTTAGTATGCATTTGGTACCCGCCCTTTTCCTATTAAGAGAAAAAACCCACTTAAGGGAATTCGATACTATATACTTTTCTTTTGGTCTTATCAATTTTCATTTAAAAATTAAAAAAAAATCCAAATTTTGTCTGCTAATATACTATAATAACAGTTACTTAAGTATTTATATAAATGAAAGATATACTATCATTTAAATACCATCTTTATTTGATTTTTAACATTTTTTGGAAAGTTTAATTTTAATTTATTTTAGATATATTATTAATGAAAATATAAAAATACTTTTCAAAATTTTTGAATAAAAGTGTTTTAATTCTATAAGACAAAAATAAAATCAAAAATTATTTATGAGACGGAAGAATGCTGCTTTTAAAAGTAAGAAATAATATCAAAGGGCTAATTAAGGTAAAGATTAAACTAGTAATTACTTACTGATTAGTGTGTTCTTAAAAATGGAAATATTTGATATTTCCTACCTGTTTTATGAAAAAATAAAAAGTGAAGTGCTACACGCGCCTGAAGAGAGCGGGGTTGGCACTTCGCATTTGTTGGAAACAGTGAAGTGGTGAAACTTTCGGTCAACTTGATTCAGCTTCCGCAGGCTGCCACAATGGCGCTGCCCGCCTTGGCTTTTTGTGGTTGTTGTTCAAACAAGGGTGGGACGCTACCGTCATTAAATAAATTCCGGTGGCAAATTTGGGGAACGTTGAAAACAAAAAATAAAAAATCCGCAAGTACAACACCATCATCCTTCACTGTTTATCAACCTTTAATCAAAAGTCCCACCGCAGCATCATAAAATAAATCCATTAATCAAAAAGCGATAAGCAGGCAGCCCCTCCCAGTCCCAGCCAACAATCAAAACTATGCTCCGCACCCCCTTACCAACCTCAACCTGCTTTTACATTCAACCAATTCTGACCGTCAATTTTTTTATTAAAAAAATTAAACTTTAATGATCCAAATTAAAAATTCAACTATCTATACTATATAATTGAACCGAACAAATTGATATCATGAATTAAAAAAATATATTTAAAAATCAAAATAAAATTAGGAATAATTAAATATTTTGATTTATTTTTTAAAATATTTTTTAAATTTAAAAAAAATTACCAACCCTTAAAAAATAAAAAGTCACTATTTATATTTTTGAAGACTAGTAACATATATAAATGAATGTTAACACTAACCGTAAATTCATATTACAGATATTAATTAAAACCAAATTATTACTATTTTATAATTTAAAAAATAAGGAAAATTTGATTTGTGTATTAATAAATATGACTAGTTGAGAGTATGAGGAAAAAATAAATAAACATGCGGGGAAAAAAAAGTGCCATTTCCACCAAATTAAATACTCTTTTCGGTCAATGGCAAGCTCCCCACACACGATACGATCAAAAAAGGAGTCTCTAAAGACTCTATTTATTATTTAATTTTCGTGACCTATTCGTCTCATTAATAACCAAAAACACTCTTCATGTAATTAAAATTTGTTTTTATCTTTTATGTTTGAGATTATCGAAAATCAAAATTTGATATAAAAATTAAGAGTCTAATATTCTACTAATAGATTATGTAATCGTTAATCAATTAAAACAACTTAAATATAATAAGTTCAATCGATGATTTCAGAGTTGGAATAGATTATTTGCTTTCAAAGTTTCATCACAATATATGTATAATATGTATTTTGATTATTCCAGAAAATATTAGATTATTTACTTTTTTTTCTATATTCAAACAAGTTTAGGGGTCTATCATTTGCATGTAAGCCATGATGTTATAAATATTTTTACTTTTAACATCTTTCACTATTGGACTTATTCTTTTAATTTAAAATGTGATAATTATTTTTTTTTTCTATCTTTTGAGTATGACACTTTCCTCCCATCCTTTTCAGCCCCCCAGCAGCGTGAAGCATATGCCACCTTTCTGATGCTATGGACAAAAATTTTGGTGACTTATTTGGAAAAAAAAAAAGAATTTGTGGCTAAAGATCGAATACGTAGGAATTTAATTTGAAACATATTAATTATTAGGGATTTTATTTTATTTTATTTTATTTTATTGTGAAATGGAGTAATTCTCAATTGATTAGTGTCTTGAAAAATTCAGGCCTTGTTTCCAAGTCGTGATTCATGCTCTGAATTTCGTGGTTGGGTCGAACTAAAAGGAAAAAAATGCGACCGCTTGCTCCCACTTCGGCCGGCATTGATGTGGCATCGCTTCGATCATTTATATGACATACTTTTCAGTAAAGGTATGAATGACGGTTCAAATTTTTTATTTAAATTTGATTTAATTTATTATTTATTTAATTAAATTTAAATAAAAAATTATTTTTTTATTCAAATCAATTTAAATTATTAAATTTTATAATTAAATTGAACGTGCTTTTCAATCCTTAAACATAACTGCTTTAAGGTTGGTTCATGAAGTATATATCTTTTTTCCGGGATGAATCCATATATAAGAAAGTGTCAACCCATTATTTTTTTGGGGAGTTTTTTTTTTTTCCTTATTATATTAAATACGTAATAAGAGCAGACAGCGGGGACTTGGCAGGAAGAGCTAAACTGGGTTGTGCAGGACTACAAAGGTAAAACGCTGGGTTCAACCATCATGAGGGTAGTCTCGAAACACGTACATTTACTACATATGGCAAGAAAGGAATCAAAGGCTTCATGGAGGGCAACTGGACAAGGGCAAGAACTATTTGACCTTATAATTAAATCAATTAGAGATAAATTAATTGGTAATAGCAACATTAAATCATAGATACGTGGGATTTTAACACAAATGTATAGGGTTAAGGGATAACGTAGTACAGTTATATATGGTTGATGCAAATGTAGCAAAAGTCCTGCTTTCTTTTGGATAATTAAAACATTTGCTTATCCTTAAAAAAAAAAATTCCTAAATCATCACTGTGTAATTGAGGACTAGGAATTATGGGATTAAATCTGAAATATTACATGGTTCAAAGTTACCATTGAAAATATATTGAGGGCATGGAAAGTAAAACGTCATGGACCGTATAATACTTTTAAAAAATATATATTAAAATAAAAACTAATAGTGATACAGACGAACCAAAATAAAATATCAAGTTCCATCAACACTTGTGGACTTGGCTTTTAAGGGATGTCAAACCCCAAGACTGTGTGGATTAGTTTTCAATAA
>JBBYHL010075590.1:6858-27880 GCA_038381835.1 Adansonia madagascariensis | reverse complement strand
AAATAAATGCTCTAGCCAATTCCTTCCATGAGCGGATGCAATTTTTGTCTAATTATACATACCATTTGGTAGCCGAGCCTATAAGACTATCTTGGAAGACATTTGTCATTTCCATGAGCTGCCATCTTCCTAAGTACATTGTAACATGCGTCACAAGACAGGTAGTGCCATTATATTTTTCAAAGTCTACAGTCTTAAACTTTGGTGGGATTACAACATCGAGCATAAGACAAAGTCCCATAGCATCTATGGATCCAAAAAAATCCATTCCTTCCATACCTTAAAGCCTTTCTTCTAAAAGACTTATTTTTTGTAACCCAAAGTCCTCTTTTGCTTCCTTTTCATTAAGCTTCAACTTTCTCTGTTCTTCAGGGTTATCCAAATGAGAACTTGAATTAAGTCATTTAGCTTTGGCCCCATCATTGAAACAGTAACCTTTGGCATTTTAGGAAGTGCAGTAGGGATTTCCTGATTAACCAACTTGTACACAAGATTTTGTTTTTTCTTTTTCATCAAGCCTTTGTCCATTTTCCTTCTCCCCTTGTTCATTTCTTTAATTGTTTCCATCAATTGAGGTAGTTGCTCTTTCATTTCTTCTTAGGCTTTCTCTATTCTCTCAATCTTGTTGAATTGCTCTCAAGCCATGGTTCTCACTCCTGATCAAGTACCATAATGGTGCGAAGCAGATTGCTTTGTGAATTTCAGTCGACGAGCTATCCTTAAACCTTTTTGTTACCAAATTATTGAGAAGTTAGGGTATCATGCATCTAAGTCAATTACCACATAGTTATTACTATGAATGCATGAATGAGTTATGCAAAAAAAGGATATTTGCCACATAACAATTATTGATAAAAAAGAAACTTTATTATTATTCTTAATTTAATGTTTTAAATAACATCCATGAAAATAAAGCCTACCATTTATTGCCTTCAAACAAACTTTGTTATCTATCTATAATGATTCTGAGCCTCTTCTAAAAGTTTGAATAATCTCTAGCAATGAGGTTGGAATGGGTGCACACTCGCCTTTAACTCATTTATCTGATCATGCAATTATTTCATTTTTCAAGCACCAATGCAAATCTAGTTGAATAAATGCCTAAGATGTAGTTGTTTTCTCGAACTCGTGTCTTGGGCTTGTTCATATTCTTTTTCTAACTTTTCAAGTCTAAGGGTTAACCTTTGACACCTCTCCTTCCATCTCATACATTTTATGTATGCTTCTTCGTTTTCCACCCTCATATGCTTGAGCTTCGAAGTCTTTTGAGTAACATATCATTAAGTTTTTTAAACCCAGTCTTCCATATGTCATAATCATGGTTCAGCTTTTGAATCCTCTTATTTTGCTTAGATCAACTTTCTTCCCACTTCCTAATCTTCTTTCGTAAGTTCTTGTTTTCTTGCTTTACCTTATCTTTCTCTTCTTGCAGCTTTCTCTTAGCTAGTTCTATTTTTATCATAGGGCCAGGAGGCATAACTTGGATCGAATGACTGATGTTCTCTTCAAGAGGTAACACTATGTCCTTGGCTTACTTCATATGCCATACCGAATATTCAAGGGAGGTATTATTCATGAATTTCTCTCCCTCCACTCGAATTATTTTCTTCCAAGCTTTGATGACACCTTTTTTTCTTTCCTAAAGCCCATTTATCTGTGTAAGCAAAGTACATCTGATTAAGCCCATGAGTTATCGGGATAAATTGCTCATAACCTGCTTGACTTTGAAACATAGTCGGTGCATAACTGATAACTCCCCATAAACCTGGAAGTGGAACCCAAGGCCAACCCCCACACTGGAATAAAGTTTGATCGTGATACATCTAAGGAGCCTTCCATACCATATTTTGACTTCTCAACTTTTTCAAGAATATGCTACCCATTCATTTTTTGTTTTGGGTTCTGGCCAAGTGCTGTCAGGAAACTCCTTGATAGGAACATCAGTAGTGAAATATGGTTTGCAAAGTCTACTTTCTTTGCACTTGAAGTGGCTTATCATCTAAATGTGTAACAATTTTGCACATCCATTAAACCGTCATTCCTCATTTTTTCTACAGTGATTCAAAGACCTGATTGTTTCTGCAAAAATGGTTGGTGCTGTATTTATTTGGTGTTCAACCTTATCAATAAAGTCTACCATTACAATCTCCACATAACCAAAACCTTGGGAAATATGACTATTCCATAAATAGCCAAAGCCATCATGCTCATAACCCTCTCTTCTTTAAAATTTTTAGTGATATAATCTCGAAGAAAACTCCAAGGAATGCAAGTACTTCCTCCTGTTTTTTCAATGACCTCGATCTTATTAATCCCTATCATTTTAGCAAGCTTTCGATGGAAACCCATCCTGTTTTTCTTGAAATATCTTATCATAATTTGGAGTTTGAAGGTGTAACAATTTTGAATATTCCTCAATAGTTGAGACCATATCTACCTTGTTGAATACAAAGCACTTGTACAAAAAGTCCCAAAATTGAACTACAGCCCTTATCAAATTATTGTCCACCTTGATCTAAAGAAGTAGTGCTATGTCCCCATATTTTACCTAAAAAGCTTCCCACTTAAGTGAACTCCATGATCCCCAAATGTTCATCAGATCAGTTAGGTTTTTTTGTGCAAGATAGAGGTGGACTTTTTCTGGGAGAGATGAGACATATCCCACGAGTAAACAATCACCTTTTACTAGCTAAGTCGCTTCTGATCTAGCTTTTAAATCATCTGAAGACTCGTACTTGGAAGATTTAAACTTTGGTAGGCTTGCCATGGATGTTACTTAAAAGTTCCTTTTTTACCAAAATAGTAATGTAGCAAGATATTCTAATGATGTCATGATGATGTAAGTGCATAAAAAAAGAAAAGAAAATAAAGTAAAATGGTTAGAAAAATATAAAAATAATAATAAAAGCATAAGCATAAAAATGAAAATATATATCTTGAAAAGAAGAGACATGTTCCTTAATGTGTCCTATCTTGGGTTATTTTTATACAAGGGTTGGCATGGCTCTATCCTAAAGTTGGCTTCTTAAGTGTTATTTACATGCTGGGTTAGGATATTTGACAAGTCTAAAAAAGTCCCCAAATTGTTCCTTAACGACACCCATGAAGGATGAGCAAGGCACCCCAATCCTCACCCATTACAGGCTTTAATCGAAAAAGGTTCAATTTGAGTGAGAGTATTTCCCTAGCCACTACGGGGGTTATTACCTGACGAAAGCTTTGGTACTCTACACCATGAGAGTGTTTCACTAGCCTATGTGGAGGTTGACACCTAACAAGAGTGTAATTACTTTACCCCTTCCTAAAAGAAAGAGCTCGGATCTAGGGCTTTATGATATAATTTGTGCAATGTGTGCGAAAGAACAATTCAAACCCCTTAACATTTTCATGTGTATTGAAGAAATGAATAAACATTAGCAAAAAAAACAATGTAACAAAAATTAACAAATAAACATAAAAAAATGATCATTTTAAAACTAAATATGAGGACCTATAGTATCATAAGGCTAACTATGGTTTGACTCTTTAATGTCCCTAGTGGAGTCGCCAAACTGTCATAACGTGCCAAATGCGAATTCGACTGCTAGACATAAAAAGTAAGAGTTGC
The DNA here is from genome assembly GCA_038381835.1 of Adansonia madagascariensis. Lineage (NCBI taxonomy): Eukaryota > Viridiplantae > Streptophyta > Magnoliopsida > Malvales > Malvaceae > Adansonia > Adansonia madagascariensis. The sequence continues at coordinate 24,273 of JBBYHL010075590.1, read as the reverse complement.
CACTAATTTTTTTTAAAGGTATGATTAGATCACCTATATGAATCTATTCACTTTAAGGTTATCCAAAGCTTGATTAAGGCACCCTAAAAGAATAGGTTCTGGTCTACGTTTAGAACTAGATTCAGGAGTTCGGTTACGTGTTGGGAAGAATCTGCATTCCCACAATGCCTATCACAAGGATAGCACCTAGTTAGCCTAATGTTGAACTAAAGGTCCTATAGTTTAGAAAGTCTTGATTTATTAATCGAATATTTAAGTATCGAAAATATTTTCTAAGGAACTCTCCATTATGTTGATGGAATGCCCAAGAAAAATTTTCTCACCTTAAAAGCATCTAAGGTAATCCATTAGCTTCCTTAAATTGCCTTCATCGTCGAATTCATTTTAATATTTTATGAAAAAAAATCTAAATTTTATCTAAACATCTAATTTATTTATTTTTAATAGAAAATTAAATATTAGAAATATTTTTCAAGAAATTCTCCTTCATGCTGGGGGAATTCCAAGAAATATCTCCTTACCTCAAAAGTATTCAAAGGAGCCCATTTACTCCCTTGAAGTGACTTTGTCGTCGGATTTATTTTAATATTTTATATAGAGAAGTAAAAATTTTAAATTTTTATTCCTATTTAATTAGTCTCTTAATACCAAGTTATTAAAATTAACCAAGATCTCTAATATTGAAAATTATCGACTAAACACTCTATCATGCTAGTGGAATTTAGGCAAAATTTTCTCACCTAGGAAATTCTTAAAAGTCAATCGTTCGTGATTTCTTCAAATTCCATCATTGGAAAAAAATCCCAATTAATTGCAATTAAGATTTATTTTTAAAGTAAGAGCAAATTATTTATAAAAAATTTTATTACTACTTACTGACATAACACTAAATTTAATTATGGTAAACTAAATGTAATAATTAAATGAATAAGAAAGAAAAAAAATAATGCTAAACTTTATGAAACTAAAACAATAAATAATTAGTAAAATAAGCCTATTATGAAAACCATTAAAAATTATTGAAAGGGATGAAAACATGTACAAGAAAAGAAAGACAAACATGTTAAAAAGCAAAAAAAAAAATTGTACAGGTCCCGCTAAGTTTTTAACAATCAAATTTTTATTATTTTAAATATTGCTTTAATGTATAAATAAAACTTTTAACTTCATTTAAAAGTGATGAAAACATCAACTTTTCAGTTTTAATTGTCGAAAACTTCATATTTTAAGCTATAAAAATAAATCAAGGTTTTTCAAAAAAAAAAAAAAGAAAATGTACTAGAGATATGTGCAATCACTAAAATTACAAAGAAGAAAAGTATCTCAAAATCACAAACTCTTTCGTCGACTCCAAAAATTTCAAATTTTACAGCTATGATTTTTTTATGTCTTCGTGTGTGTGTATGTGTATGTATGTGTACCCTAATCAGAATTCTAGGGTCTTATTTATAGGGCTAGCTAGGGGACAAAGAATTAATGATGAAATCAAAAACCCTATTTCTCTTTCTAAAATGTGGGATTCAAATTCCATAATTTTAGCCATGTCAACTTTAATTTTATAGATTTTTGGCACTTTGAGTTTAGTGATCTTTGACCAATCTTCATCTCAATTCAATCTTGACAGATTTAGTCACAGAATAGAAAATTTACAATTTTGACTTTTTTTTTTTTTTTTGTAAAATAAATATAAAAATTTCCAAAGGGATATGGGCTTTCCAAATATTAGATTATGGAACCCGAGCCTAAAATCACGTGTCTACATAAGTGATGCAAAAGGGATGATTTTAGAGCCTAATCTGACCATCGGTTTTAGCCTTTTTAATTTTTTATTCTTCCACGAGTTTGATAGAGTGACCTTTTGCCCTGGGATTCACCAATTTTGTTCTAGATTTCTAAAGATTTTGAATGTCAAGGTTGTTTTTAGAAGGTGCAGATGGCCCATGATTGCAAAGGAAAGGTCTTAGGCTCAAATGGCTCATGTTTGAGGACTTTTTTGTCTTTTTTTCTTAGTTGAGTTTGCTGGCAAATGTTGAAGATTTATCTTGTCAATTTTGATTCAGAGGGTGCCTCAAACTGATATGAATTCTAGTTGTTTTGATGACAAGTGGAAAATGATTTTTTCCCCTTACTTTGAGACTAAGGTTTACTATGGAGAAGGTTTTGAGCACATTTTCAGGATGTGAAAGTTTAAGGGTAAGACCGACTATGGTTCTAAGGTTTATTCTTGATCTTTAGACATAAAAAAAATTCTTGCAAAGTTTCCTCTTTCAAAGTAATGCTAGGAAATCCTATTATCAGTTTTGTTCATTTGTCAAGCATTATCAATTAAATGATAAACATGATGCAACATGGGATGCAAGAATTACAAAAGGAATCTGTAAGAAATCAACTAATTATATTTCATTCAAAAAAAAGAGGGTACATGTTTTGACAAATTCTTATATCATAAAAGATATTAGCATACAGAAGAGTTAAGAGTGGCTTTCCTATCTGCTGAAACTTTGATGTTGATGACATGAATATTCCACTGAATGCTTTCAAAGACCTTTCTTAAGTAGTTAATCCTTTCGGTGTTCGCTGACTCATAAGGAGATTTTTTAGATTGCCCTATGGTAGGATGATTGCCCTGAGGTCAGGTGACACCATGTTTTTAGGCATTGATGAGAGTGAGATTCTATAAAGTAGATTAGTGTAGAATAGGAGGGTCAGGCAATGATTTTGGTCAAAAAAGGGTAGATTTGGATTAGGTTAAATTTTAGGGAGAGTGTGGTCATTTATGCCTACTTTTCAGGTTTTCAACCTAAGCAGGTTTGTTTTTCTTAGACACACACTCTTTTTTTTTTGAAAAAAGAAAAGAATATGATGACCTTTTGGGTTTTAATCTTAAAATCATTTCAGGTGTAGTGTTTCTTGATGGAGTAAAAATTGACAAGGTTGGACAAATCGTTGCTATCCATTTCAGATAAGATCAGGGTTCTTCTAAAAAATACATGTTTTACCATGTACGACCCTGCCCAATTTGGAGTCCATTTTCCTTAAGCATCTTTATGAATCGAGAGGATTTGTTTAAGTACTAAGTCACTTTCTCAAAACTAAAAAAGATGGACTCTTTCGTTATGGGCTTTTATCGTATGCTTTTGATACATTTGCTCGTGACAGATGGTTTCATTCTTTTCTGCTCAATGATATTGAGCTATTCATATTGGCTCTTGACTACTCGACTTCTTAAAGTTATGATTATATTAAGACCCTGAGCAAGAGGATTTCAACCTTGATAGGTAGAACAGCCTCTAGCCGTAAATTAGGAAAAATATGGTAGCATCCCATAAAAGTTTAAAACTATTATGCAATAAGCATGCAGTGGATAAGGCAACTTGTCATGCCAATCATTGTATGTTTTAACCACCTTTTTTACTATATTCTTAATATTCTTTTTGGTTGCTTTGACTGTTTCATTCATTTTTGGATGGTATAGCATTGAGAATGGTGTTGAATTTTAAATTGGGAACATAGTGCTTGCATTATCTTATTTTTCATGTTGTGTGCGTTATCTCTAATGATTTGTTTGGAAAGTTCATACCTATAAATGATGTCCCGTTTCACAAATTTGCACATAACAAATTTAGTGACGTTGGCATAAAAAGCCACTTTTACTTATATGGTGAAATAATCAATAGCGCCCAAAATGAAACGATGCTCGTTAGAAGCCTTAAAGGTAATCGACCTCATCATATCCATGCCCTACATAGAAAAAGGCCACAGAGCTATCATAAAATGTAGAAGTGACGGTGGTACATAGATTTTGTCTATAAAGATTTGGCATTTGTGACACTTCTAAGCATAGTCGATGTAATCCTTCTCAAGAGTCAACCAATAATAGCCTAATCGCATGACTTGTTTTGACATTCAGTGTCCATTTGTGTGTGTATCGCATATTTCAACTTCTTTGAGAATTTTTTTGGCTTCAAAGGCATCCACGCATCATAGCAATACCTGATCCCAGCCTTTCTTATACAAAATTCCACCATCCAAAACAAAGCTTGTAGCTATTCTTTGGATAGTTCTCTTGTTAGTTTCGATAGCACATTTACGGTATTATTGATCTATGATGTACCAGAGAATATCATGATACCATGGTAGCCCATCCCTTTCTTCTTTCTATGCTATGGCAATGGGCCAGAGTTTCATGGATACTTATTTGAATAGGCAAGACTTCTAACTCTCGATTTACTTTGAACATGGAAGCCAAGGTTGCTAGAGCACTGGCTATTAGATTTTCTTCCTAAGGTAAATGTTCAAAGCTAATTTCATCAAAATCTTGTCTTAGCTTAAAGATTAGCTTCCTATACTAGACTAGCTTGGCATCTCGAATTTCCATTCTTCGCATAGCTAATAGATTAGGGCTAAATCTCTAAACACTTATAGAGTCCTAATACCTCTTTCAATGATGGCTTGGAGTCCCATGATGTGGGCTTCATATTTAGCTATATTGTTGGTACTATCAAAGTTTAATCTTGCAGTAGAGGGGTAGTAGTTTCCTTCAAGTGAGATAAGAATTGACCCGATTCCATGTCCTAGTGCGTTTAAAGCTCCATCAAAATAGATTTTCCAAGATAAAGTATAATCAAAAGCGTCTTCTACCTCGGATATGCACATTAGCTTTTCATTAGAAAATTCAAAGTCTAAAGGTTAATGGTCATTTCTATTTCTTTGTGCATGAAATCATGGAAAAATGTTATCATCGCTCTTTGATAGGTTGTTCCAGCATTCTTGAGCTTGAAAGGCATTACTTTGTAGCAAAAAAATGCCCCACATGGTCACAAAAGTGGTTTTCTCCATGTCCTCAGCTACAATTTTTATCTGGTTGTAACCTGAAAAATATATCCATGAAGAAAAATAATGCATTTTTGGGTGTTAATGTGAAGCAAAGGGAAATTGTCTTTTGGGCTAGTTTAGTTTAGGTCTTTATAGTCTACGCATATCCGTACCTTGCCATCATTTTTAGGAACCGAGACTATATTGCCTACCCATTTAGGGAAATTTAGCCACTTTGAGAAACCCTTCCTTAAATTGCTTATTTACCTCATTTTTTTATCTTCAAAAGCATTTCTAGTTCTATTCTTCCAAGCTTTTGTTGTAAGGGCTTGCATTTAGCTTTGAGGGGAAGTTTATGGACCACAATGTTGGTGTCTAATCCAATCATGTTCTGGTAGGACCAAGCAAACATATCCCAATATTCTTAAAGAAGGTTTATTAGTTTGGTTCGAGTTAATGGATTTATGGAAGTTCCAATCTTGACTTCTTTTCATTTCTCTTTCGTTCCTAAGTTTATGGTTTCAATGGGATCTTTATGAGATAATATCTATTTTTCTTCTTGTTTAATTAATCTTATTAGGTCTAGGCATATGAAACTCTTTTCAGAATCCCTTTTAGGCTTGACCTCACTGACGTAGATTGGTTGCTCAAAATTGATATCATGTCAATTTCATTTTGGCACTTGAAAATATAGAAAAAAATAATAAAGTGGAAAATATGTAGAGAAAAGGTCTAAGAGTTGGCAAAAACTATGAAAATGGACATAAAAAATAAAATGCATAATGCTTAGTCATTTTCATAAAGAATCATATAATGCTCTTAGGCAAAAGCATATAGGTTTAATTCATGGCATTACTTTGAATCAAACTTAGATAGTACAGGAATCTCGATTTTAGTCCAAATGCTTGGAACAAATCTAGGAGAGCATAGACTAGTCTTCTAATCCATTGTTAACATCTTTGGCCCATTGGTTACATTAGTGGAGAAATCCCTAAATGTGTTGTTTAATATGAATGCAACATTGTCAGAGCCAATATTCACACATCTTCTTGGATAGAAACTTTCCCAAACTAGTGGAAATAACATTGATTCATGCCTCAAGTCTTTTCCCCATAAAAAACCCATTATTTTTTTCATAATTTTTTAAGCTTATTTTTTCTATTGTGCACTAGACTTGAACCTAACCCTTTTTTATCGATCTAGTTAATAACTTTCAGGGCTTTGGAAATTCCTTGGAGATGTTTTTTGAGTCCCTTTTTAGCCTGGGCATTTTTACCCATGATTAACATTAGATCCATATGAGTACTCCTCAATATGTGAGGCTCAACCATTGGCAACCTCTCCTTGATATAAGTGGCATTGACAAACGCAAAGAACTAGAACTAATGGATACCAAAACATCCTTATCGACTTTGATATATGAGGCATCAGTTGAAGTAGCAGTAATAATATTTTTCTTTCCTCCGATGCTGACAACTTTGTTTTCAATGATGAGTTTCAACTTTTGATGCAATGATGATTGTATTGCCTTCACAGAGTGAATCCAAGGCCTTCCCAACAGGCATTTATATGATCGAGCAATGTCTATCACATGAAAGTCTACTTCATAAGTGCATGGGCTGATTTAAAGTGGAATGGTGATGTTTCCCATGACGTTTCTACAAGTTCCATCAAATGCTCACAAAATCGTATGACTATTCCAGATATGAGATGCATCACTAGAGGGCTTGTTCAAGACAAGCATTACATTTAGTGCTAACCAATTATCAATGAGCACCTTGGACAACATGCTACCTTTGTAGTATATGGTGATGTGAAAGGCTTTATAGTTTCCTCTTCCTCCATGAGGGATTTTATCATCACTGAAAGATATATAGTTGTTAGTGATATTGCTTACTAGGCAACCCAACTGACCTACCAGGATGTTGAGAGGGACATATGCCTCATTTAAAACCTTAAGGAGAGCATTCCTATAAGCTTAAAAGTTGAATAGTAGTGACAGCATAGATATCTTGGCTGGTTGCTTATTCAACTAATTGATGATGCTATATTCACTCTACTTGATGAACTTAAAGAATTTCATAACTAGCTCTTTGATAACTATTGAATTTGATTCTTTGGTTGCAAATTTCAGTGCTTGAGGGGTAGGAATAGTGTTCTTTTGCTGAGTTTCATTTCTTAATGCAGTTGGGACATAGCATCTGCCACTCTAAGTTAAATGGCCTACCTTCAAGAAGGCAATGTTTGTTGCTTGTTGACTAGATTCTCTAATAGTTTTGCTTTCGTATTTCCAGGGACGACCTTGTTATCTTTATAAAGGAAAAGGGATGGAAGTTGAATAATTATATTTGTTGTGGGCTGAATAGAGGTAGCTTTGATACTAATCGGTTGACTAATAGCCTTCTAACTTCATAAAAAAGGATTTTTCTTGTCCTTTTTCGTGGTGTTGATATATGGTATTACAATTGTTGACTTAGTAAGTGAGGCTCATTTTATATCATAAAATTCAATGTTGCCTTCATTCATCATTCTTTGAACTATAGCATAGAGCTTATTTCACATTTAAAAAGTGTGGCCATAGATGGTATGGAAATCACAAAACTCATCAGCTCTCTATTCCATCCTTTTATTCTCGTTAACCAATTTGAGTTTTACTAGGATTTGCCAAACCAGATTTATTGGTGTCCTAACCTCTTCTATGCTTTGTATGATCTCGCAGTTATCTTCAATACCTATTTCATTCATATTTGATTCAATATGAGCTTTGGATGGGTTAGTTCCAACATTGGATTTCGACCATTATTCACCCTCAAACTTTTCTTTTCTTTTGCCCTTAAAGGTATTTCTTTTGTTTAAGTCACTTTTTATGGCCTAATCAATCATTCCATACAATACACCTACATCTGGGAAGTTCCTCCGGACGCTCTTTACTATTTTTTTATGGTAAGGCACTTGTAAGGTGTTGACGAATCTAATAGTCATCTCTTTCTCTTTCAACAAGCGGTGAATCTAGTAGCCTCTTTCATCCACCTCAAAGTGCACTACTTGAAGTTTTCATCAGCTCTTTTTTCGATGCTCAAAAAAGAAAAATAATTCAAAACCCAATCAGTGGTAGGTCTCTCTTAATCTATGGCATTAATAGATAGATTGATGTTTTTAGCCTGTTTCTCGTAAAACTCAATTTCAAAAGATCCATCATTCTTTGGACCATCTCTAGGAAAAGTCGGCAATTTTACAAAATATGCCTTTGATTGTAGTGGTAGCAAAATGGTTCAGTGGAACTTTGGTTTTCGACATTTGACACTATTCCATCTTTCATAAAAGTGTGCTATACCTTGCTCATTGGTGTCTTAACTTCTCTAAAGCTTTTTCTACCTAAAAACCTTTCCTATTGATTACCTCATTCACTCTTGGTTAGGAAGCAGATTGGCTTCAACATTAGCTCTAGGCCTCTGTTCAACCTTGATCACGCTCTTTTTTAGTAAACTCTACACTTTTCTCTTAAACGAGGTATAATTCTCAATAGAATTACCTTATGCTTCGGCATGGTACTCATAATAGGCATTATCATCGTGCCATTTGGGATAAAGAGTTGATCTTGTGTTTTTGAATATCAGGCCACTAGTAATAGATGAAGTAAATCTCTTTATAAGAGTAAAGAAGTGGCTCAAATTATTCCCTTTCTTGAGATGCTTGTTGACTATTTAGAGCTCTTGCATTGTTCGCATTGTATGGTTTTGCGCTCTGAGTAGTGTTTTGAACAAGATTCAATGCGAAACTCACTGTTGGAGTGAACCCGGTAGAATGAACTGGTTACGGCACTAATGAGTAGGGGTTAAACTCAGATACAGCATGTTTGGGACCCTATGCCGGATGTGGATTTCGTGTGAACTTAATAGGATTTTTGCTAACAACATTCACTGGGCAAGAAAGGACTAAAGGTGGATCCTAACAAAGTTAAGGCAATTCAAAACCTACCACCACCTCAAACTCAAAAGAAAGTGAGAAGTTTCTTGGGAAGACTGAACTACATAGCCTGATTCATATCCCAGTTGATCGACAAATGTGATTCGATCTTTAGGCTATTGAAAAAACAAAATCCTAGAGAATGGAATCAAGAGTGCCAAAATGCTTTTGATAAGGTCAAACATTACCTTTCAAACCCTCCAATACCTGTGCCACCAGTGCCCAGAAGACCACTACTTTTGTATTTATCAATCCTAGACAAGTCGATAAGCTGTGTATTAGAACAACATGATGAATAAGGAAAAAAGGAATAAGCTGTCTATTACTTGAGCAAGAAGTTTACAGAATATGAAAATAATTATTCATCTATAAAAAAGCTATGTTGTGCTTTAGCTTGGATAGCCCAAAGGTTAAGGCAATACATGTTGTACTACACTGCATGGTTAATCGCCATGCTTGATCCCATCAAGTATTTATGTGAAGCCCCCGCCTTGTCTAGGAGATTAGTTAGATGGCAAGTGCTTTCTAAGTATGACATCGTGTATGTGAATCAACAAGCCATTAAAGATAGTGCAATAGTAGACTTTTTGGCAAGTTGAGCTACAGATGACTATCAGCCTTTAAACTCTGAGTTCCCTAATGATGACTTAACATGCATATCTGAGGCAGAGAACACTGTCAAACGTGGGGCATCATGAAGGATGTACTTTAATGGAAGGCAATTTTCATTTCACCCTTGGGAAACTATTACCCTCTCACAGCCAAATTAAAGTTTGACTACACAAACAACATAGCCGAATATGAGGCTTGCATTATGGGACTCCGGGCAGCCATTGAAAGAGGCATTTAAACATTGTAGGTGTTTGGAGATTTAGCTCTCGTCATTTACCAATTGAAGGGAGAATGGCAAACACGTGATGCTAAACTAATCCATTATGGGAATCTGATATCGAAGCTCAAGAAAGAGTTTGATGATATTAGCTTTCAACATGTACTTCGAGAAGATAACCAAATCGCTAATGCCTGGGCCACTTTATCTTCCATGTTTAACGTCAATCGAGAATCAAACATTGCTCCTATCCAAATGAGTATCTATTTAACCCTGGCACATTGCCAGAATGTTGAAAAAGAGAAAGACAGTTTGCCATGGTATCATGACATCCTTCAATACATCAAGAATCAATGGTACCCAGAAGGCACCATCGAAGCTGATAAGAGAACCATCAAATGATTAACTACGAACTTTATTTTGGATGGTGAGATTTTGTACAAGAAGGGCTAAGATCAGGTGTTACTCCGATGCATGGATGCCTCTGAAAGGATTTAGAATATGCATGCTAATGGACACCGAATGACAAGACAAGTTATGCGATCAGGTTACTATTGGTTGACTCTGGAAAAGGATTGCATTGACTATGCCTGAAAGTGTCACAAATGCTAAATCTACGCTGACAAGATCCATGTCCCACCGACATCTCTGCATGTTATGATAGCTCCATGGCCCTTCTCTCTTCGGGGCATGGACATGATTGGACTGATTAACGCTAAGGCTTCTAATGGGCTTCGCTTCATTTTGGTTGCGGTCGATTACTTCACCAAATGGGTAGAGGCAGCTTCTTATGCCAGCATCACTAGATCTGTCATGTGCAAATTTATGAAATGGGACATTATTTGTAGATATGGTCTTTCTGAACAGATCATCACTTATAATGCACGCAACCTGAAAAACAAGATGATGCAAGCATTCTACTCTCAATTTAAGATTCAGCATCGAAACTCCATCCCTAAACCCATCCGAAGATGAATGGAGCAGATGAAGCAGCCAATAAGAATATCAAGAAGATAGTTGAAAATATGGCTAAGACGTATAAAGATTGGCATGAGAAGTTGCCTTTTGCGTTACACACCTATCGCACAACAGTACGAACTTCCACAGGTGCCACCTTATTTTCTTTGGTCTACGGCATGGAAGCTATCTTGCCAAATGACATTAAAATCCCTTCACTTAGAATCCTAATGGAATCACAACTTGAAAAGGCTAAATATGTTAAAAATCGATACGAGCAACTCAATCTCATCGAAGAAAAAAGAATCAAAGCCATCTATCATAGGCAAATGTATCAAAAGCACATGATGAGAGCCCATGACAAGAAGGTTCATCCTCGTTAGTTCCAAGAATGTGACCTGGTGCTCAAACAAATTCTCTTGATACATAAAAATACTCACAAAAAATGGACCCCAAATTGGAAAGGGCCATGCGTGGTGAAACGTGTATTCTCTGAAGGAGCTCTAATCTTAACCGAAATGGATGGTAGTGTCCTGCCCAACCCTATGAAATCTGATTCTATTAAAAAGTACTATGCCTGAAAGGACCTTAGGATGAAAACCCAAAAGGGCATCCTATTAGTCCCTCACCTACCACTCACAAAAAAATCCAAAATCCAAAAAAAAAAACAAAAGAAAACAAAAAATAATGAAAAGAAAAAAGAAAAAAGAAAACCAGCTTAACTTCAACACCCGAGAGGGAGGCTTAAATGATCAGACCTCATTAGCCCAAACCATCATTAGCCCAAAATCAATCTTCCCCATATTCATAACTCTAACCAAGGCACCAAGTCGTAACCTAATCTATATGTTCTGTGTTAACCAACACCTCCAAAACCTCATCCATACCTACACTCGAAAAATGGAAACTACCTAACTTTAAAGCCTTTATCCCACCATGAGGCAATCTAAGGGATCTTTTTATGAGTCGCCAGCCCCAAAAGAATCAATTGCTCAAAAAAAATCTCCAAAAACACTTAGTGGAGAATTCATGTCACCAACGTCTGAACCAGTCCACTAAGAAAACCTCTCATATCTCTTTTGTAGTTCAAAACCTTCCATAATCTTATAAGTTTGTCACAAATTGTACCCTCTTTCTTTGAATAAAAATATTACTTAATTTCTCACAGAATCTTTTCGTATCACTATATTTCATTTTATATCATGTTTATCATTTAATTGATAATGCTTGATAAATAAACAAAACTGATAACAGGATTTCCTAACATTACTCTAAAGGATAGAACTTTGTAGGAATTTTGTTTCATGTCTAAAGACTAAGAATGAACTATTGGGGTCACAACAAGTCTCGCTCTAGGACCCCAATCTTAACCTCCTCCCAGTAAGTGGTCATGGACCTCCTGTACCTCCAAAGAAGGGACAACCTTAACAGTTAAAGCCTTTGAAAATCTAAAGCAAGATTTACAAACCCTGGGCAAAAGGCCACCTCACTAAAGCCGAAGAAAGCCCAAAACCAGCCATTGGATTAGGCCTTTAAAGTCATCACTCTTGCATCAATTAGGTAGCCATTTACATCTCCATGCATTATGCAGCATTTAACATCTTACAGGTATCAGCTTCCGTATACAAAAGTCAAATTTGTAGGAACCTAAGGTACCATTTTTTTATTTTAAAAAACCTTAAAAGGCCTTAAGTACCTTTGACCTTATGTGCTCATTAAAAACCACCCAAGAAGGATATCTAAACTCATTTCCTTCTAGTCTTCAAAGAACGAGATGCTTATCAAAGCCCACACAAGCTAGTGGCAAGTACCTACCTCAGTCCTTAAAGAGCTAGAAGCTTCCCTATCTTAAAGCCCATAAAAGCTGGTGGCAACTGCCTATCTTAGTCCTCAAAGAAGTGGATGCTTATCAAACTCACACAAGCTGGTGGCACCTATTTACCTTAGTTCACAAAGAGCTGGACATTTTTCTGCACTTACCTTAAAGCCCATACAAGCTGGTGGCACTTGTCTACCTTAGTCCATGAAAAGCTGGACGTCTTCTTTTACCTACCTCAAAGCCCACATAAGCTGATGGCACCTGTTTGAAAAAAAATAAAAAATAACTTAGTAGGAAGGTTAAACCCTACAAAACTCATCAAAATCTTCTTTTCTGTAAGTTGTTTAACCCATCTCGACGTGATACTAAATAACTCTCCACTTTTCAGTAGGCATACAAATCCATCATCCCATCCAAACAAAATGGTGTCTATTTGTTTTTGCCCTATTCCTAATACTTAGCAGCGGCCAAAGAGGGGTAACTGTAGACACCTTATTTTGTTCGAACTAGTTTTCGGCATCCTAGCAGTTAGGTAAAAGATAATAAAATCCAAAAATAAAAGTAAAAGCTAGGGACGATTGTCAGACACAAAAAAATTTTTTAGGAAGGTCTAAAATGCCTATAGGACGTATTAAAGAAAATATAAAAACGAGGCATCAAAGGCCACTTTTCATGGTGTCAGCAAGGTTTTTCAAATGAATACACAAATAATTTCTCATTGTTTGTGACCAAGTTAAGGTAAATCAGGAAGCCACAGGTACATACAAGTTATATTGGGGCATAAGTATTTATACGAGGCCTTTACAGTGCAAAAAACTTGAATTTTCACATGTAGTATCGATACAAAAAGGTTTGGTATCGATACCCAAGGTGTGGTATTGATACCTGGCATGTTTGTCTCAATATAGACCTTGACAATAGCTAAAGTTATGATTTTTGGCAAAATCTATCGATAAACAAGCATGAGTATCGATACAAATCCATGGAGTATCGATACTGGCCTCTAAATCTTGAGACTGGAAACATTTTTTGCTCTTAGTATCGATGCATAACTCATTGTATCGATACTTAAAAGTAAAAAATACCTTGTGTGTTGATACACCAAGGTATTTTTGCCTAGTTTGAACCATTTTTTAGCTTTGAAAACCAGATTTGAATACGTTTTTGCATTAAGGAACTATCATAAAACATTGCAAAACTCAACTATGGGTTCATTAACAGATTCTAACAAATTTTGAAGTCGAAACAATTAATGACAAAGGTCACTTTCATAAGACATCTGGGTGTAAGAGAGTCTGGCAGGCATATCTCTAGTTGCAGGCTTTCATAGCCTTTCTGGTTCCTTGCTCAGCATGGCAGAACCAATAAAAAGATAGTCGACTGAGTATGGCAGCTAGAAATGTTCCCTGATGCAGAAGAAAAAAATAAAAATAGCCCTTTGCATTGTCTTTTCAAATGAGGGGCTGAACATTGAATGAAAAAAAAAAGACTACCAGCTATTTAAGTAAAAAACTCTCTCAACTATCAAAAAAGCTCTCTAGCATTTCCAGAAAAACTCATCATCTATTCCCACAAATCTTCCAATAACTCTTGCTCCAAAAGTTCACTAAAAACACTGTTCTATTGTTTTTCACCTTCAAACAACCTTCATTCTCGTAGCTCCCTAAAACTACCATCAGAACACCTTCAAAAACTCATCCTTTCACATATTTTCATCCTAAAAACACCCCATCAGCAACCACATTACTAGAAAGCTCATTTCTTTCATCCTTTTTCTTGCTAAACAATAGCAAAAAGAGGAAAGGAACTGAGCTTAAAGTCACTATTTTAAAAAAGGAGGAAACTTCAAGCTTTTGCTAGTATATTTTTACCTTATTCCATATATTTTCTGTTTTGATCATCTATTTCATTTTATTGAACCTTTCATGTTGCCATGACCCTCCTAATACTCCTATGCCTCTCTGTTACCTTGGCTGTGGTAGTCCTAAGATCTTAATGACCCTCTTAACACCTTGATGTTGTTAGAAATATAAATTTACAATGCTTTATTTTCATCATCACACAACCTCTTTTCATGCATCTTTTGCCATATTCCTTCCATATTCACATATCCATTTCATAATTAAATGGTCACCTTAATGTGTCTTAGTATGTTTAAATATTTTTCTTGTGTTTTAAGGAGGCTCATGAAATAAAAATGTTGTCTTGACAACTCCAACATCCACTCATTTGTATAAACATGTTTATATCATCTCCATACACCTTATTTGTCATCTTCTTGCATCTATGTTACCCATTTCCATGTCAAAATGTCATATTTGCTTGTTTGCATGTTTAATCCATGTTTATTTTTGTATTTGCTATATTTTATTCATGATATCTCCATTAAAATGCTTGCTTGTCTCGTACAAACTGATTTTTAGAAAAATCCCCAAGTTAAGTTCAAGCTACCTCTAATATATGAAGAATAGCTTGGACTTAATGCTTTCATTAAATTGGTCTCCCAATCTTGGTTGCACATTAACATTTCAGCTCTAGATTTCATGGTGAAATATGTTTATTTTTCAAAAAAAGGGAAAATCCTTTTTAGTATTAAACCTTGATCTTGAGTCTTATGTTCATTTTGGTGACATGGTCAATGGGTTATTCCATCATCCCAAACTAATTTTAGATTTTGGAATGAACTTGTGAAGCCCGTGTTACTTTTCGTTGGGGACGTTCGGACGTCCTAGGCTCAAGTCTATCTTCAAAAAAATTAGAATATCGAATAATCCCCTTGTTTTTGCTCTAGCAGCACTGTAGTCCAAATTTAAAAATTTATTTTTGAGCCACAAAATATTTCCTTTGATTTTTCTAATATTATTTCTTTTTCTAATATTATTTCTTTAAAGGGAATCGGATTACCTTTCTAATGGTGTCTTATTTGCCCTCAGATCATCTTGGATGAGGGAGTTATGATTTTTGAAACCTTTATTGTCTGAAACCCTTGAACCAATGTGCAACATTTTGTTTGGGCTATTTTGGCCCATCAGATGATTTTTATGAAATTTTCAGATATTTTTTCCAAAAAGTTCAAAAAATTATCTTCTCGAAAAGGTATTATCCTTGATCTAATGAGCCTGGATAAGCCTAGAATGATTTTTTGAACTCCATCATGCCTTTTTAATTTTACATGCTACCAGAGCTGAGATGAACCTAACTTTGAAAATAAATTCCACCTAGAAAATGATTCTCTAGAATTTTTGGAATATTTTTATATTAAACCTTGTTGAGTTAACTTTCCAACAGTACCTCCTTTACCCTCTAAAATCTTCGAATACACCCAAAAAAATTCAAAAACGGAGATGACACGATGCTACCCCTTGTTTTCAAAATACTTTCTGAATCTCTTTTTATCGAGACATTCAGATGTTTTGAAATGCACCCATTTAGTCTCTCTCATAACACCAACCCTTTTTGACTTGGATTAAAGTTAAAAATACAAAAAAAAAATGCATTTCATATTAAAATTTTTCCTAGTGGAGATACTCCAACTCCACTACTCAAAGGTGATACTCCAACTTTTTTTATCAAAGTTTAAATTTTTTCCTTGTTCCTAAATATTTTTCTAACTTCGGGGATACCCTAACCCCACTACTCCAAGGGGATACTCCAACCCTATTTGTTAAAAAATAATAATAATAATTTTTTCTTTATTCCTAACTATTTTCATAACTCTATTTTAGGGGACACTCCAAACCCACTTCTCCAAGGGGATACTCCAACCTCGCTTTACCTTAAAAACTTAAAATTTTCTCTCTTCCGGATGCCTCAAACTGTTTTGATAAAAACTATCTTTGTTCTTCAAATTACCACCAAATCCAGACCAGTCTCTAAAATTGTCATTCAGGTTATTCTTCAATAATCGAAGGCAAATATGAGATACATTTTGATCGCCTCTTTTTTTATGTTCTTTTTTTTAGTGATTGCTTGTTTATGATATTATTATATTTCTTATTTTTCACCCCACTAACTTATTTTCTTTTGTCGTGTTATTGTGCATTCATATTTAAAATTCATTTTCTAATAAAATTTATAAGGCAATTTTCATGTTGGTATCTCTTCAGTACCTAATACATAACATCCAATTTTTAAAATCCAATCCAAACATCGTTTTTATAAAAAATCCCTATGTTCCTCACACCTCTGAGGCAAATAGGTGATCTAATTTCCCTTCATTAAAAAAAAATGCAGATTTACATTTTTCAAAACTCCATGCATTAAAGAGGATTATATCTAAATAGATACCAAATGGAACTGATTTAACTGAGACCAAAGTGAGATATAGTTAGTAGGTATTGATTTTGGGCGTCGAGGGATGCTAGTCCTTCCCTGCGCGTAACCAACTCCCGAGCCTAACCAACAAATCTTTGGACTTCGTAGACCTTAAATTCAGTGTTTCGAGTTTCGTAACTCGTAATATTATTTTCAATAGGCGTCCAATCTTGACTAGCCTAAAATGATCAGTGGCGACTTTAAGTTTATGGCCACTTCATGGTGGCCATCCAGGTCTAGTTGGATGAGCAACTTGTCCGACGGTCCCTATCCCCTTCATCTAATCACACCTAATCCAAATCTCAATCAAGGGATAGCTCAAAGGCTCAATCACAACCAACATCATTTATCTTTTAAGTTGAGCGCGCTATGCCCTTCGGATCGTCCAAAGTTTTAAAGGCTGGGCACATGGTGACAATAGATATTAAGAATATATTCGTATTGTGTCATATTATGTTTTTTATTTTTTTGTGTCATATTCATGTAATCATCTCAAATATTGCCTGGTCTACTTGTATCGATACAGAGCATAAAATTTTCCTTAGTATTGATGCTTTGTGGCCTATGTCAATAAATATTGACCCAAAGTCATTATTTTAGCTTCAAAAGAACCTCATATCGATACGAAATCATCCTGTATCGATACCACAATCAAAAGTATTGATATATGGCCTTTTGTATCGATATAGATTGATGTTTAGGATTTTGATGACAT
>JBBYHL010075374.1:12127-37061 GCA_038381835.1 Adansonia madagascariensis | reverse complement strand
ATGTATTTCAAGACTTGAGCACTTTAGATGGATCATGATCCATGCATTATCCATATACTTTCTTTTGAAGAAAGACAAAGGAAATGATAAAGGTATGTGCCAACAAAGTGGAAAGCTAGATTAATAAAGTAAAACTTACAAGGAAAATTTTGATTTACTCAAAATTAAGAAACTTATAGAAATTTCAATATTAGATATACATTGGGATTAATTCACTTCTTTTGATATATGATACCTAAAAGTTGGTGTTAAATATGTATGACATATTATAAGGCCTGAATGAAAGAAATAATGGAGATGGACTAGAGGTAATGGCAGATTTGTTGAAACTGATCAAAGCTTGCCTTCTTGATTAATATATTTGAACATAATCTTGATTTATTCATAAACATAAGATGTTTATTTTGGCATTTAAATCCAATTGAGAATAATAATGGGAAATCAATGTCGATTCAATCCTTACTGAATACATATTAATCATAGAATTTGTTTTATATTCTCAAACATACATCTTGCCATCATATATATTAAATGACCTATAATTTATAGGATTCAAAAATAATTTTTGAATACAGTTCCTTTTCATTCTATACATGTTTAATTTAGTGGGAGTCATTTATGATTCTTTAAACGTTAAAGATCATAATTTGACTTTGTGATAAATAGCAATGATGTTGGAATGCGATTGTTTGGAAAGTGTTCCAAACTAGAAGATTGCAAGTTATTATGATGTCTCTTACAAAGAAAAACATCTGCTCGAATCGCTTGGATGGTGATACACACGACTTGAAAAGGTAATTGAATTATTTGGAGCAGACTTTGAGTTATCCTTTGATTGGGATTTGAATTAGACATGATAAGATAATAATGAGGGGAAGGATTGCTGGATAAATCACTTGTATCTTGGATGGCCACAAAAAATGGCCAAAAACTTAGAGTCGCCACCGATCATTTTAGGCTAAGCATGATTGGATGCTCATTAAAAATGATATTATAAATATTGAAATATTAATTTCACATTTTACAAGGTCCAAAGATTCGTAGGTCTGGTTTGAAAATTGGTTATGCGCGGGGAATAATGAGTAGCACTCCAACACCCGAAGTTGGCACTTGCTAGCCATGTCATACTTTGGTTTCAATTTCTTTGGTTTTGCTTTGCCACTATTTTGATATAATCCTCTTTTAATGCGTAATTTTGTTTAAAAAAAATTTAAATCACATATGCACCTTAAAGATGTAGGGAACATAGGGATTTCTAGTGAGAATAGGCTCTAGATTTAATTTTTAAAATTGGATATTTCTCATCAAGCACTAGAGAGATACCGACATGAAACACTGCCTTTTATTTTTCAAAAAAAATTATTTAGAAATATAAGTGTGCAATGAACACCATAAAAGGGAATTGTTTTAGTATGATGAAAATGAATGTAATAACATTGCAAAAAAACAAACATACAAAAGCATAAAAAGAAGGGAAGGCTAGAATATATCTCATAATTGCCTTCAATTATTAAAGAATGATTGGAAAAACAATTTTGGGATATATTTGGACTCATTGGTCACTTGAGTTATGAATAAGAAAGTTTTAAATTAAAAGCTTGAGGAAGTCTAGAAGAGAGAAAAACTTAGATTTTGATGAAAAATGGGGTTAGAGTAACCTTAAGGAAGGTAGGGTTGGTGTGTCCCCGATGATGAAGATTTTTTTTGTTTTTGAAATAAAGATTTGGTTGAAAGGCTCGGTGATGTCTGGGAGAAACAATTTGAGCATCTGAGTGAAAAATAGGGTTGGAGTAACCCCATCATTAAGAATTTTGAGATTTTGAAAAAATAAAATATTTAGTGAAAATATATATATCCTAAAATTAAAACTGGTGTTTCGAGTGAAAGATAAACTTTATTTTTGTTTGCCCATAATCCTAATTAAAAAATAGAGGACAACATCACACAATCGCCCTTCCCAAATTTATTCCTAGCTCATGTAAAGACTTTAGGGGATAACCAAGGTACTGTTGTAAAGGTAACTTAATAAGTATTAATAAAAATATCCTAAAAATCCTAGAAAATTGCTTCCTAGGTGGAATTGATGTTTTAGGTTGAGTTTGCTTTAGCACTAGTAGCATGTGTAGGTGAAAGAGTGTAGCAAACTTTGAAAAATCATGTCAGACTCATTTGGAGTGATTAAATAGCAAATAGTGCCTTTTCGTAAAGCAAATTTCATGAAATTTTTGGGAAAAATATTTTAAAATTTTAGAAAAATCATCTGATAGGAGAAATGGCCCAAATTGAATTCAAGTTACTGATTTTAAGTGCTCTAACCAGTAAAAGGTTTGAAAAATCATAACTCTCTCATCCAAAATTAGCCAAAGGCAAACAAGACATCATTGGAAATGTAGTCCAATGCCCTTTAAGGAGCAAATACTAAGGAATTTAGAAAAATGTTTTAGGGATCGAAAAGGATTTTTAAAGTTATGACTACAATGCTACTAGGGCAAAACATAGGAGATTTTAGTTTTCTTAGGGGTTTTTAAGACTAAACTTAAGCCATGGACATTCGAACATTCATGATAGAAAGCTTGACATAAGCTTCACAAGCTCATTTACACAATCTTCGAGTACTTTCGAACAATAGAATAGCCCATTAACCATGTCACAACTAAGGGTATCAAACTCAGGTTCAAGGCATAAACACTTTCAAACCAGTAGAAAGGCTATCTTATTTGGAAACCAAATTTTTTACCTTTTTTAACCATGAATCTAGACATGGAAAGCTTAATTTATCCCTAATATTAGAGGACCAATTTAGTGAAAACACTAAACCTAATTCAACATTTATTGGAGATAACCTAGATTCAACTTAAGGGTGTTTTTGAAAACCTATTTTTGCAACAAATACTCATCAAAGAAAGACATCAAGAAGACACTTTTGATATGTAAAATATGTAAACATGGCATCTATAAAAAATGTGCTGACATGACAAAAAGACAACATTTTTATCACATAAAATATACTAAATATGGATAAATTGTAGGAAATGCATGAGCAAATAAAAGGATGCTTATGTCAACATAAAATATGGTTGAATATGTTGCATTATGTTTCCATGGCATGAAATAAATGGGAACACATTTTTACAACATCAAAAACCAGATTTTTATGACATAAAGCCTACACAAAATATCATTAAGCTCCAAATAACACCAAAACATCCTAAAATAACAATTCATCATTAAGTTTCATATATGACTAATGGTGAAGAATGTCAAAAATCAATGGAACAGAGGCTATTCTAAGATTAGCAAAGAGAAATGTGATTTTTAAGCATTTAAGTAACATTAAAGCATTATAACCATAAAATCTCATCAAAACAAGCTTAAAGATGCATGCTTTACAATAAAAGTCATGGTTTTCATGAGGATGGGTTTCATAAGATGGCATGACATGTATGTAAATGCAAAGAAACAAAGGGAAAGGTGAAATAAATGTACCAATAAAGCATATAAAAATCTTTTTTCCCCTATAGTCTCAAAGCTATAATCTTTATGCTCCTATGGTTTTTCTATGTTTTTGGTTTTTTAGCTCACTTTTCTTTCTTTTACTTGTTATGGATGGGCAAGAAGGAATGGAAAAGATGAGTGTTGAGATAGCACTACAGATAAAGGGTGGCTTGGTGATAAAAAAAATGTAGGAAATGAAGGTTTTGGAAGGCTATTGGAAAAGCTACGAAATTGAAGAGTTAATTTTTTTGAAATATGGTCTATATGTTCCTTGGTTAAGCCAAAGTTGGCTTTCTTATATGAAAATGCTCAACCAAGATTTTTAAAGCTAAAACAAGGGCCTTGTTGAGTTTTAGCCTTATAACATATGATAGCTTTAGGTACTATGCCCAACTGGTTGGATTTTCATTAGTTATAGCATACAAGTGGAGCAGAGAGGCTATAATAGCCTATTGATGGGGAATGGCCAAGTATGCCCTAGACAAACTATGTATTTCATAAAAATGTCTCATTTTTTAATCATTTTAGGCCTAAAAAACTCATTTGATCTATTGTTGAGTCTAATAACAAGGCTTCGCATGAATTTGCATGATTTTTGTGCAAAATATATGGCTAAATCAAAATTTTGACCTAAGGATACAAAAACTGAAAAATGCCATAAACTAGGCAATTTTGCCTGAATGTATCAATATATGGTATATTGTATTGATACATCTTGGCAAAAACCCAGAATGTTTAATACAATGATGGTTGTATCAGTATATTTCCAGAATGCATCAATACAATTATTTATGTATCAATATATTTTTTCTAAAAATCATATTTTAGCTACTGCCAAGCCTTGTATTGGTACATTTGACTAATGTATCAATACATTAAGCAAATATATCGATATAACCCCTATTTGTATAAATACAACCTGTGAAATTTTGAATTTGGATGATGTAAAGGCCCTGTATCAATACAGTCATGCAACGAATATAAAATTTACGTAGCTTTGACTCTCTAAACCTTTGTTTAAGCTGATAATGATAGGGAATAGATCCATGCTCATTCGAATGACCCTGATGGCATCCCAAATGATGACCTCTAGTGCTTTAGATGTTGGATTGGACAAAATAGGATGCCCTTTTTGGCTGTTGTTGAGTATCACAAACAAGGCAATAACAAATAAAAACTATTTTTATTCGGGGTGGGATGATGCCTCTTGAGTGCCAACAAAAGTGAGATTAAATTAATGTTTGACCATGATGGGTACAATATTTTGGTAGCGATTTTGATAAATTATATATGGATTTCATAAAGCTTAAGTGCTCTACTAGGCTTTTGGGTTTTATCCTAAGGTTTGACCTCCTAGATGGATGCCACCTAGTATGGACGTTGACTCGTTTGGCGCCTAACTCTTTGTGGATAGACTTGATTAGCGTCCAGCTCTTTGTCAATGGATTTGATTGAATCCTAGCTCTTTATGGACAAACATGATTGGTGTTGAGGTCTTTATGGACAGACTCAAGTTGCATCCAGCTCTTTATAAAGTGACTTGGTTGGATAAAGGTCCTCATGAGAGGCACTGTAGGTATCTTTAAGAGTGGCTTATATGCTATCCTGACTAAAACATCTTCAAGTGAAGCTTTTACGGATATCTTCGAGGAAGGATTTTAAGTGTTTGATATAACATCTTCAAGTGAAGCTTTAAATGAAATAACTTTAAGAGAAGCTTTAAAGGTTTTTAATGAAATATCCTTAAGAGAGGCTTTGAGACTATTTAAAATGTCCTTAAGAGAGGCTTTGAAAGTTTTTGAAATATCATCAAAAGAGACTTTGAAAGTTTTTAATGAAATATCCTACAGATGGGTTTTGAAAGTTCTTGATGAAATATCTTTAAAAGAGGCTTAGAAAGTTTTTGATAAGATGTCCTCAAGAGAGGCTTTGGAAATTTTTATGAAATGTCATCAAGAAAGGCTTTAAAAATTATTAGTGAAGTGTTCTTAAGAAAGGCTTTGGTAGGTTTTTTTAAATAACCTCAAGAGAGGCTTTAAAAGGTTTTGATAAGAAGTTGTTAAGAGTGGCTTTAGAAGTTTTGTGAAACATTCTTTAAAAAGGCTTTGAAAATTATTGGTGAAATGACCTCAAGAGAGGCTTTGAGATTTTTTTTTATGAAATATCCTCAAGAAAAGCTTTGAAAGCTTTTCATGAAATGTCCTTGAAAGAGGTTTTGGAAGTTTTTGTGAAATGGCTTTGCTTAAAATATCCTCGAAAGAGGTTTCAGAAGTTTTTGTGAAATGTCCTAAAAAAGGATTTAAAAATTATTGGTGAAACATCCTTAGGAAAGGCTTTAAGAGCTTTTAAAAACATCTTTGAGAGAAGCTTTAGAGGTTTTTCAAAATATCTTCAAGAGAGGCTTTAAAAGTTTTTAATGAAATATCCTCAAAATTGGCTTTAAATTTTTTCCTAAGGAAATATCCTCAAGGAGGTGTAGACACCTCATTTTGTCTGGGCCATCATCTATGGAATTAGAAGCCATCATCTAAGTCATCGAATATCATCATCTTAGCATCCTTGGAGTTATACAAATGAGCATGGTTCATTTTACTCAATATTTTTGACCAAAATGAGGTAATTTAGAAAACCCAAGGTTCGTGTAAGTCATATTTGTGCATAGGTATTGATACCAGGCTTTCGCACTACTAAAAATTCAAATTTTCACATGTAATATCAATACAAGAGGGTTTGGTATCAAGACCTAAGCCATGGTATCGATACTTAGCATGTTTGTCTCAATACAAGCCTTGGCAGTAGCTAAAATAGTGATTTTTGACCAAATGTATTGATGCTCAAGCAAGAATATTGGTATAAACTTATGTAGTATTGATATATACCTCCAAAGTCTTAAGATTGGAAACATTTTTTGCTCTTGGAATCGATACATGCTTTATTGTATCGATACTAATGGAAAAAATTGCTTTATCGATAAAGTGTTTTGTATCAATACACTAAGGCATTTTTGCCTAAGTCGAGTCAATTTTCATCTTTTGCACCATTGATCTAAAAATCGAACTTAAACATATTTCATGCACCAAAAATCATCAAAATTCACACTAGGCTTCAGCTATGGACGTTTGATTGGAAATGAACAAATTTTGAGGCCCAAATAACTAATGACAAGGGACATTTTATGACATTATACAAAATGCCAAAAGGTAAGGTTGATTTTTCTCATTACTTAGCTATACAAAGTGGCCTTGATCCACTATTTTTGTTGAGCAAACCAATGGGTTCGCATGGTAGCTGAGCATCATATCTTGCCCCAGCATAAGGTACATGCATTGAAACCCCAAAATGCCCTTGCTTTTTGCATTTTTTCATGGTCACATGGCTATATATGCTAATTTTGGAATTGAAAGAAAACAAACTTAGAGAGAGCAGAGAACCTACCACACAATATTCTCAGCAAAGAAAGCACTCAATTTCATACATTCTCTTAATATCCCTTAGCCACCAAGAACACCAAAATCCTTTTCCATTCCTATAGCTCCTTAAGACCACCACTAAAAACCCTTCTAAAACCTTTTATTCCACTCATATTTCCTCTTAAAACTCCCTTCCATCCAAACCCTAACTAAAAAGCTTTTTTTTCATCATTTTATTACTGTTCAACATCAAAAGAGGGAAAAAGGTGAGAACAAAGTTGCTACTTCAAGAAAAGGCTAAAGCTTGAAGCCTTGAATTTCCTTTTCGCTGTGCTTATTTTCTTATTGTTCAGCATTTACATCACTTTAGTGGCCTCTTTATGTTACTATGACCCTATTAAGATTCATATGCATCATTGCGGCCTTGGTTGTGGTAGTTTTAGGATTTTGATGATCCTCTTGATGTCATGACGTTGCTTGGATGGTCAAACATGCCATACTTCTTTTTTTTTATCAAAAGAACCCATGTTCATGCATTTTTTACTAAGTTTCATCTATTTTCACATATCCATCTCATATTTGAATATTCACCTTAACATATCTTGATCATATTCATACATTTTCTTGCATCTTGGTAGGTGTCATGAATTAAAAATATCTTCTTAAAAATTCTAGCATGATTTCTTTTGGAAACATGTCATACCATCCTACATGGCTTGATTCTAGATGTCATTTATAAGGCTAACACTCTCATGCATCTTGTTATCATCTTACATTTTGCCACCTCTTCTTTTTGTCAAAATGCTATCTTGTTTGTTTGAATATGTTGTCTATTTTGTTGTTATGCATGTTACATTTCTTTTAGAACAATTTTGTCAAAATGTATGCTTGCTTGATCCAAAAAAATATAATTTTCAAAACCCTCAGGTTAGATCTATGCTACCTCTAATAGATAAAGGCTAGGATGTTTTCACAAAATTGGTCCTCCCATCTTAGGGACAAATTAAACTTTCTAGGTCTAGATTCATGGTTGAATAAAATGATGTTTTCTTAGAAAATACCTTTTATTTGTTAAAATATTAAGCCTTGATCTTGACTTCAATACCCTTATTAGTGGCATGGTCAGTAGGTTTTCTTATTGTCTTGAACTACTCTAGGACTATGGAATGAAGTCGTGACACCTATGCCACCTACCCTTTTCTACCACAGATGTTTGAATGTTCTTAGCTCAAGTTAAGTCCTGAAAAATCTAAAAATATTGAAAAACTCCCTTATTTTTGCTTTGATAGCATTTTATCAACTATTAAAAAATCATTTTTGAGACTAAACACATTTTTTGGAATTTTTTACTCTTTCATTAGAAGAACATCGAATTATCCTTCTAATGGTGTCTCCTTTCCACCTGGACCATTCTAGATGAGAGAGTTATGGCCTTTTGAATCATCACTATTTAAAATCTCTAGGCCTCATAGATATAACATGAAGTGTTCTATCGAAAGGGATGAGGCTTCCCTCTGTGAAGCATACACCGATGAACAACATTTTGTTCAGGTTATATCAACCAAATAGCTAGTTTTTTTAATTTTCTAAATTTTTCCCTAGAAATTTCATGAAATTCTCTTTTTAAAAAGGTACTATTTGTGATTTAATAATACTAAATGAGTCTAGAATGATTTTCCAAAGTTCATTACGCCTTTTCCCTTGTACATGCTAATAGTCCCAAAACAAACCCAACTTCAAAATTTAATTCCACCTATAGAATGATTTTTTTGGATTTTTGGAATATTTTTACATTAAACTTTATAAAGTTACCTTCTAATGGTACCTTACCCGATTCCTAACACCTTTCAATTAACATGGAAGAAATTTAGGAAGGGAGATAGCATGATGCTATCCCCAATTAAAATCAACCTAATTTCTTAAACCATATTTATTTTCACGTATCTTGAAATGTCCTCTGATTGACTCCTCATGGAGTCACGTAATATATCATAAGTTGTCTAGCCTTAGAAGGCTAAAACATAAAACAATTTTATTTAAACTCTTGGATTTTATTTTTAAAATACCTTTTATCTGAAATATTCTTTTTCTCTATAGTATTAAAATTTTCATTTTTTGGGGTATTCCAGCCCTACTTTCTAAGAGGATATTTCAACCTCACTTTTCATTCAAAATTTAAATCTTCTCTTTCCTAAACATTCTTGAGATTACTAATTAAAACCTTGATTTTATAAATATAAAATTTTCAGCTTCGTGGATACTTTAACCCCATGTATCAAAGAGATACTCCAAACCTACTATTCACCTAAAGTCTAAATTTTCTCTCTCCTAAAACTTTTCAAAGGGGCTTTTGATCAAATCCTTTTTTTGAACACATCCAAAACCATCATCGTTTGGGATACTCCAGCCCCATATTTTGAGGGGAGATTGTAACCTTACTTTTCATCTATAATCTAAATTCTTCCTTTTGAATATCCTGGTTCATTTCAAATAAAACTTTTTTTCTATTCCTTAAGTTTCCCATCGAATCCAAACACATCTTAAAGTTGTGATCCTAATTATTCTTCAATATTCAAAGACTATTATGAGATACATTCAATCATTTCTTCTTTTCTTTATGCTTTCGTGTGTGATTGTTCTTATTTGATATGATTATATTCTTTTCATATTACTAACATGTTTCTCTTTTATAGTCACCATTATGCATTCATATTTTAAAATCATTTTAAAAAATCACAAGGCAATATTTTGCATCAGTATCTCACCAGTTCCTGACACAGAATATCTAAATTTTTAAAATTTAATTCAAAAAGTATTTTCATAAAAAATCCAAAATCCTTGTATTCCTTACATTTCTAGGGTGCATAATTGCTATTAAATTTTCTTTCAAAACTTGCATCTACAATTTACAAAATTTCATGAATTAAAAGGGATTATGTTGAAATAATGATAAAGTGAAACCAACTAAATTAAAATCGAAGTAAAATGTAGTTAGCAAGTACCAATTTCGAGCATCGTTGGGGTACTAATTCTTCTCCATGCATAACCAACTCTTAAAACTAATCGATGAATCTCTGGAGTCGTGGACCTTGTAATTGATATTTTGAGTTTCATAACCCGTATATTGTTTTCAATAGGCATCCAATCATGCTTAGCCTAAAATGGTCGATAGTGACTCTAAATTTATAGCCACTTTACAGTAGCATCCCAAGATAGTTAGATAAGTGATTTGCCTAACATGTTTTTCCCCTTCATATTCCTATGCGTAATTCAAATCTCAAGCGAAGGATAACCTAGAGGCATAACCACACTACCATATATATTTTTTAAGTAGCAAGCACTCATTTTGAATTGACCGATGAAAAGAGTTACATGGTGATAGGAGGTTTTGGAGATTTTTGGTCGATATTCTTAAGAGAGAAAATGTGGTGTATGCCATGGTGTCATTCCAAGGTATAGATGTTCATCTTATATGGTGTCATGATTAAGCTAATAGTGGTGCTTATGCTATTTATCATGATGTCCATGCACATGGAATAATGTTCACCCATGTGAGGTAACATGGTGACCGTTTATGAATACAGATGTGTATGAATGCAAATACACATAAAGGTGAATGCATGTTGACGAAAATACATGTTGGTATGAGCAGATATAAATGGGAAAGCACATTTGTGCTAGTGCTTGTGTATAAGAATGCACATAGATGTTGAAGCCTATGGACAGGAATGCACATAGGTAAGAGCTCATAAGAAAAGACATACATAAGTGTGATAGTTTATGAATAAGAATGCACTTGAGTGCAAAAATGTGTAAGGATGCATTTAAATGCATAAGCATGGATGCACATGCATATACATGCTTGTAAATGAAAATACATATAAGTGCAAATGTTTGTGAGTGAATATACATGCTAGTTCAAAGGTAGACAAGTGAGGATGTTCAAAGGTAGATGAGCGAAGATGCACATGAAAGTAAAAGTACAAGAGTAAGAATGTACTTGAGTGCAAATGCACATGAATGAGATTTCATATGAATGTAGAGGTTGGTAAGTGAGAATGAACTTGAGTGCTAAAATATGTGAGTGAGAATGCACATAGATAGGATACATGTCAGTGCAAATACCAAGATTATCCATTATAAAAATGCATGCAAATGCTAGATTTGAGAATGATGTGAATATGCTTGAAGTGAAGTATGGCTATGCGAATGATGTGTATTTTCATGAATGATGACATGTATTCCCATGGAAGGTGTCATAGTTAAGATGATGATGAGCTCTTTTCTAAATCTAGTTTAGCTTTTTTTGATGATTTCCTTTTTGAGGTTACGAGGGATTCTAATCTCAGCTTTGTCTTATGATTAGAAAACCTTGTCTTTTTTTTTGGGCTTAAAATGTTCATATGATGAAATTACCAAGTTAGCATGATATTCAAGTCTCTTGAAGACTGATGATCTATGGTTAGAAGATTTCTTGAATGGCAATTTAGCTTCTCATTTAGGTTGGAAGGCTAAATAGGCTTTGATTAGTTCAAGAAAGTTTTAGGGTAGGTGAACTAGCTTCCTTATTATTCTTGGTTCATGAATAGACCAGTCATTTCAAAACATGAATTCCTTAAAAACCAAACAAACATAATATTGTTTTAAGCTTCGTACAATTAATACTTTGATTGGCACTAAGATTGGCCATGATGGGTTCAAGGTTGTAAGGTTGTTTTGGAAAGGTAATGAGTCTAATCTTAAGGATTTACCCTTTTAAAGATGATACTTTAGAGATGTTCAGGGACTTTTGGGTGTCTTTAAATTTCTTTGGAATGATTATTTCCTTGTCGAGACCTTGGAAATCCTATGAATGGCACCGAGATTCTTTATTTTGCTTTAGACTGCCCATTTTGCATTTTAACCTAGAGCTTTAATCCTTCCATTTTTTTTTCAATTGATTACATCATCATGCTTCTTAAGAAAGCATAAAATTTATCAAAAAAGTTTCTCGAAGAATGAGTTCATTAGTTCACATAGCCATGCTTTATTAAAATAGCCTTTTTAAGGACTGTGATGTAACCCAAGGTTCATGGTTCTAAAAGAAAAGGTAAAATTTATGGTGACTGGATCAAGGATCATATCTTTCATAGAGCCACTTATGTCCTTGTTTCCTGATGTTTTGTTCTTTTTTCCTTGATTTTGTTTTTGCGTTTTAATTTTTTTTTGTTTAGTTTTTTCCTTTTTATTCTTTTTTTTAATTTTTGCATCATTTTTTTAAAGGGAACCTCATACTTTGGAAAATTGGTACATTTCATATTTGCCCTCTATTGTTAGGCATTTTTAAAACTATTGAATAGGATATCTATATCCATACTCTTTATATAGGTTTTCTCCTTGCTTTCTGATGTGGGAGGTGATCAATTATCAGGATTTCAAAAGAATGAATTCATTAGGCTTAAAAGGTGTAACAAAGGGAACAATTTTCTAACTTGCAAAAGGATAATGAAGGATAGCTATTTTCATCATAAGTATAGATATGTGAATTGAAAAGTCATTCCTTGGAAAAAGCTTCTCTGAAAATTATTTTGAGTATCTTAATCACATGTTATTGCATTCAATTGTCATTTTTTCTTTGTTTTTCACACGCATGCCTCAAATACCTTTTTTGCTATATACACTTGGGCATGCCCCATTTTCAGTTTGCAACTAATGGCAAATTACATGATGCCAATGTTTAGGCTATAGGTACCATGTGTTAACAAGGAATTCTGATATTGGGGTATCAAAATGATAGGGAAAAACTAGGGCCAAAGGGTTGTGGTAAAGTCTAAGATGTGTCATGAAAAAAGCTTTTGGGAAATGGTTTGGAGGTACTAAATTTACAAGAAAGGATATGGTTAACAAATTTTAAGGGATTGGCCCTCATTATTCCTAACCTAAGTCGAGTCTTTTGTCTATTTAATGGTTTTGGTGTGGCTTCATGGTCATGGTTTAAAACTAACTCTTTATAGTTTTGGGTCTTTTAATTAGTTAGGTTTTGCATGGAAAAACCTAAAAAAGAAATGAAGAATGCAAGTAATCATTAGTATTCTTCAGACTTTTAATATCATGTTTTCATTAAATACATGATTTAAAGTTCAATACATGTTGATTTCATAAAAGATGACTTTTCAAAGACCAAAGGCTTTCACATGAAGCATGTTAACTTGGAAAGCCCCTATTGTGCTAGGTTCACACATCCTGTTTCACTCTCATTGTTTATCAAGATTCAACTACCCCACTTTAATCTGCACTTTTCTCTTTAAAGCCCCATATTCTTCTCTAGAATGACTAATGCCCCCAATGTGGCATCTTTAGGCAATGGTGTCATGACCTTCCAAGAAAGGTGGCTCTAGAGGTTTAAGTAGATTAGCATAATCAATTGGTTTTGGATAAGTTGGGGAAGTAATTTTGCATATGATACCAGGATAATTTTATGTGGGTTCTATGCCTACTACCATACTATCTTTTTTGAGCATTTTTAACCTTTTTGGCTTATGGACAAGCCCATTTAGTGTCAATGGCATTGAGTTATACATCGAAAAAGATATTGGTGGGTAAAAACTTGAGTATGAATTTAATGCAAAACTACCCCTAGTGTAGTAGACCATTTGGCTTACAACATATAAATAGTGAAAGGTAAAGCCCTTTGTTTAATTCTTATCAAAGATTAAGGCTTGGACCTCTTCCCTTTCATCTATAGGTTTTTTCCTTCCTTTAGTGTAGGGTGGCCCACCTTTTTCAAGTTTTCCAATTTTGATGGCATTTTCAAACATTTCCCTTGATATGACCAAATTAATGAAGTACCTTGTGGCATTCTCTATTAGCTAGTCATAGAAAAAGGCATGCAATGTTTGCACAAAATATGGGTCATCTTTTTCTCTTTTATGGTGGATGTCCTTGTGCTGTCTCTTTCCTCCATCTTTGTGCATATTGCTTGAAGGTCTAGCTAGGTTTTTTCTCTATGATTCTCAAAGATAACCTATTAGGTGCCTAATCAGAAACATGCTTGTACTGGTCCAAGAAGGCCTTGGAAAGATTAACCTCTGTTTGGATCCTACCTTATTCTAGTTTAGTGTACCATCGAACAATTGCCCCAGTTAAACTGTCTTGGAAATAGTGAATTAAAAGTTTCATGTTCTTTTCATACCCAACCATTTTTTATTCTGAATATAGGTAGTTGGATCCATGGTCCCGTTATACTTATCAAGCTTAGGTACCTTAAACTTGGTTGAATGTGAGGTTAGAAACTAGGCCTAGATATTTGGCATTCATGATTCTGAATTTGTCATTCCCCTCTATAACACTGAGCTGTTTTTCTAGCTATTGGTATTTGCTAAGTTTTTCTATAGTTTTTGAAGGTTAGGCGCAATTGGATTTCTCTTGCTCTATTAGGTCATTTAGATCAAAAACTGATGGATGAACCATTGAATATTTAATATTTGCCCCTCGAAATTTTGAACGCATAGGCACTGTAGC
Source organism: Adansonia madagascariensis (assembly GCA_038381835.1). Lineage (NCBI taxonomy): Eukaryota > Viridiplantae > Streptophyta > Magnoliopsida > Malvales > Malvaceae > Adansonia > Adansonia madagascariensis. Next base: position 22,656 of record JBBYHL010075374.1, on the reverse strand, counting down.
TGAATTCATGTTAGTAATTGGGTGAATCAGTAAAATAGGTGTTGTGTCAAGTTATTGCTCTTGGACAACTTCCTCTTGAATACGTGTGATTCTGGTGCCATCAATGAGGTGATCTTAGGAATTTATCGACCCTTTCTTTATATCAGTTGCACTAGCTTGCTTTTTTTCTTTCATGAAAGTCGATAACATCTTATCAACTTGGCTGTTTGGGCTTGCGATTCTTTACTTTCACAAAGCATGCACTCTTGATCTTCTTTATGCATAAGCTTCAATCTCTCAATTCTAGCTAAATGCTCATCCTCCATGATTAATGGTTTTAGTCGGCCCTGATACCTCTCAAGGAAAAATGAAGCTTATTTTAGAAAACTTTTTATACTCATGAAGGCTACCACTCTACCCCTTAGGTTCATGTGTCATGCATGGATGTATGCATGCATGTATGCAAGTGAGTGCAATGAGGATGTTAATGTAAAGATGATATGAGCATGAAAATGTTGTCATAGAAATCTATCTTTAAGATTACAAACAATATCGAAAATGATACATGCAATGTATAGAATGCACCATGCCGCATCCTTAGTGCAGCAGCCATGGTAGTATAGCTTTTCATTTGAGGAAATTTATATGAATGGATGAATTATGCCTCAAAACTTATCAAGGAAATATGACACCAATAGGGTGAAGACCTTCTATGCATTATAGCATTCATTCACTATTGCCCTATATCAATTGTCTCTACATGTTTGATGCAAGAAATGATGCATATGACACGAACATGAGAAACAATAAGGCAAATAGGTTAATGATAATAAGAAATAACATAGACAAGGATAAATAATGAAAGAAGGAAAATAATCCATCGAAAATGCCCTGACGGTAGGCGTTATGATGCCCAGGGGTGGACATGACAATTGTAGACATTAAGAGGAGCTAAGCAAACACAGACAACATAATGGCATGTCAGAGCTAGACAATGATGTTGTTTATTACCATCTACGGCATTATGTGTTAAGCCATTGTTAAGACAGCATAATAGCTTAATCCGGCTGGGTTTGACTTTTTTTTAGGTTGATATGGGGCATTATAGGTGACAACTTTCACTTATCATCACTCATATATTAACAAGGGTTAGTTATCGATTAGACAACATACTAGTATGTCATGGTGAAAAATTTGAGACAAAAGATGTCTCCTAAGGCTGAAAATGACAACCGCAGGTGACAATGTGTGTTTATCATCACCTACAATACTATAATGTATAAGAGTAAATGTGAGAAGTGTTTACTTGAGTGTTCCTATTCTCCAAGTTATTCTAGCAGAATTTTGGTATGGTTTTGACATGGTTAGGCTTATAAGGCTCACTACATGGGTTTGAATTGATGTCTAAATTGGTATCTGAATTGCTCCTTTGTTTGGTAAGGACACCTACCCACCTCGATCACAGGCCCATTGTAGGCTACGTAGAATGATTTTGATTTGGTGGATGTATTTCCCTACACAAATGTGAAAGGTTGCTCATGAGAGACATAGCCACTTTACACCCTGAATGGTCATGATATGCCTATACGAGGGTATTCATGAAGGTGGATAGCTCACTTCCTCCTATTAATCAAGGCTTTGATCTTACCATGGAGTTTAGTGAGAATCTAATGGAAATGCGAGTGCATAGTGTATGTTGGAGAAGTAAATAAACTTTTTTATTCCCTTTTATTACTATACTTATCAAACTGAAACTTATTTGGGAATAAGGCAGTCCCTAATGAGCATTAAAAAATAAAGCATTAGTAAGCAAAGATGAAAGTGGATTATAATTAAATAATGATTGAAAACTAAGGGAACTAAGAAATAAGTAAGATGTGGCTAGCTTTCTAAGTTGTCCTTAGTGAAGTCGCAAAGCTATTGTGACATGCCTTTATTCGACACAACACCCATCCAAATCGCTTGAATGGCTATGGATTTGACTTAAAAGGAATTGAATTATTAGGAATTGCCTTCTGGTTCTCCCTTTATTTGGATTAGAATTAGGCATGATGAGATGATAGCAAGTGGAAGGACCTTTGAACGAATCGCTTGTCCAAATAGCCTTGGATGGCCACCACGAAGTGGCAAATGACTTGGATTCATCGCCACTCATTTTAGGCTAGGCATGATCGGATGCCTATTGAAAATAATATTTCAAGTTATGAACTCAAAATATCTATTTTGCAATTTAAGAGGTCCGAGATTCATTAATTGGGTTCAGGAGTTGGATACACATGGGGAAGGATCAACATCCCTACAAAGTTTGTAATCGATACCCCCCAGCCATGTAATACGTTGGTTTCAATTTCTTCAAGTTTGCCTTGCCATTATTTTGATATAATACCCTTTTAATGCATGAATTTTGACTTAAAAAATTTATAAACCCAGGCTTTGAATAAAATTTTAAATCACATGTACACCCGAAAATATGGGAAAATAGAGATTTTTGGTGAAAATGGGCTTCGAATTTAATTTTGAGAATTGGACATTCTGTGCCAAACACTAAAAAGATACTGACACAAAAATTACTTTCTAATTTTTGAAAAGAAATGATTTAAAAATATGAGTGCAAAATGGACACCACAAAAGAGAAATATGTTAGTAAGACGAAAATGAATATAATAACATTGCATAAAAACAAACACATAAAAACATAAAAATAAAAGAAAGTCAAAATGTATCTCTTAATTGTCTTTGAATATTGAGGAATAATTGGAATATCAATTTTAAGATGCATTGGGACTCAAAAATCGGTTAAGGTATGAATAAGAAAGTTTTGATTAAAAGGCTTAAGGAAGTCCGAGAGAGAAAAAATTTTTTAGATTTTTAATGGAAAGTAAGGTTCAAGTATCCACTCGGAAGGTAAGGTTGGAGTGTCCCTAATGATGAGGATTTTTAATGTTTTTGAAATAAAGTTTCGGTTAAAAGGCCCAATGATATCCAAGAAAGAGAAATCTCGAGTTTTTAAGTGAAAGTGGTATTGGAGTATCCCTTTGGAAAGGCAGGGTTAAATTATCCCATATGGTGAAGATTTTTGAAAAAGTGAACTATATAGTGAAAATATATATTTTAAAATTAAAATTGGTTGAAAGATAAAATTGATTTTTGTTTGGCCTTGATCCAAGTCTTGTGAAACCCATTGGGGAATCATGACTCCATAGGGAATTGATCAGACACTTTATGAGACATTTGAATGTCTCAAAAAGATTGTTTGAGAAAGTTAATTTAATTTTCCTAATTTCAAAAATAGGGCACAACATTGTGCAATTGCCCTTCCTGAATTCATACTAGGCTCATCAAAGGCTTTAAAGGATAACTAAGGTACTATTGAAAGGTAACTTGATAAGGATTAACATAAAAATATTCCAAAAATCCTAAAAGATTGCTTCATAGATGGAATTGATTTTTGAAGTGGAGTATGCTTTAGCAATGGCAGTATGTGCTGGGGAAAGAGTGCAACAACATTTAAAAAATTGCCTCAAACTTGTTCAGAACCATTAAATTGCAAATGATACCTTTACAGAAAGAAAATTTCATGAAATATTTAGGAATTTTTTTTTCAAATTTTAGAAAAATCATCTAGTGGGCCAAAATGGCCTAAACATAATGCAAGTTGCCAATTGCAGGGCTCTAGATAGCAAAAGATTTGAAAAATAATAACTACCTTGTTTGAAATGATCCAAAGGCAAATGAGACATTGTTGGAAAGGTAATCTGATACCCTTTAAGGGATACATATCAAAGAATTACAAAAAATATTTTAAAGCTTGAAAATGATTGTTTTTTTAAGTTATGACTATAATGTTACCATGAAAAATAGAGGAGTTTTTAGTTTTTCGATTTCTTAGCCTAACTCGAGCCTTAAACATTTGAATGGTTATGATGGAAAGATAGAGCTGAAATGGTCTTTATAAACTCATTTACACAATCCTAGAGTTGTTTGTGATGATGAAATAGTCCATTGACCATGTCACAAATGAAGGTATTAAACTCAAGATCAAGGCACAAACACTTTTAAACCAGTGGAAAAGCTATCTTATTTGGAAACCAAAATTTTTAACCTCTTTTAACCATGAATCTAGAGAAGGACAACTTTATTTATCCCTGAGATTGAGGACTAATTTAGTGAAAACATTAAACCCATGTTATTCTTTATTTATTTGAGGTAACATAGATTTAACTTGGGGGTGTTTTTGAAAACCAATTTTTACAGCAAACACTTATCAATCAAGAAGATATTTTTAATAAATAAAGTATGTAAACATTGCATATATAAAAAAATGTGTTGTACAACAAAAAAAGAACATCTTTATCATATAAAACATACTTAATATGCATTAAATGTAGGAAAATGCATGAACAAATAAGATGATGCTTATTTCAACATAAAAGATGGTGTAAACATGTGAGAATAGGTTTCTATGTCGTGAAGAAATGGAGACGAAGTTTTATAGCATCAAAGACATGATTTTTATGCCATCAAGTTTAATAGAACACCAAAACATCTTAAGATAACCATTCATCCTTAAGTTTGTTAAATGACTAATGGCGGAGAATGTTAAAAATCTATGGAATGATGGTTGTTCTAAGATGAGCAAAGAAAAATGTGATTTTTAAGCATATAAGTAATTTTAAAGCTTTATAAATAAAAAATATCATAAAAATAAGCTCAAAGATGCATGCTTTGGTATAAAGGTCATGGTTTTCATGAAGATGGGTTGAGAAGATGGCATAAGATGCATGTAAATGCAATGAAATAAAAGGAAAGTTGAAAAGAATGTACCAAGAAAGCTTATAAAAATCTATTTTTCCTTATACTCTCAAAGTTATAATCTTTATGTTCTTACGGTTTTTCTGTGTTTCTGGTTTTTTGGTCACTTTTCTTTCTTTTATTTGTTATAAATGACAAAGAAGGAATGGCAAAGATGAACTTTGAGGAAGCACTATGGACAAAGGCTATTTGGTGATTAAAGGAAGTAGGAAGGTTTTAGAGAGGTTTTGGAGGGCTATTAGAAAAACTATGAAAATGGAGAGTTATCTATTTTGATATGTGTCTCTATGTTCTCCTTGGTTGAGCCAAAGTTGGCTCTTTTATATGAAAGTGCTCAGCCAAGATTTTGGAAGCCAAAGTAAGGGCATTTTTGAGTTTTAGCCATATACAACGTGATAGTTTTGGGTACTATGCCCAGCTAGCCAAATTTTCATTGGTTATAGCATGAAAGGTGGTGGAGTAGAAAAGCTATAGCAACATGTCGATGTGGAAAGGCCAAGTATGCCCCTAGATAATAAAAATGTCCTACTTTTTAGTCATTTTAGGCCTAAAAAATTCCTTTGATCTAATCCTAAGTCTAATAATAAGGCTTGGCATGAATTTGGATGATTTTTGGTGCAAAACACGTAGCTAAATCAAAATTTTAACCTAAGGATGCAAAAATTGAAAGATACCATGAACTAGGTAATTTTGCATGGAGCATCGATAAATTGCATATTGTATTAATACATATGGACAAAGACCCATAATGTACTGATACAATTACTGATGTATTTAGGAAGTCTTGAGGCGATAACTAATCAAATTACATAAATTTATAAATAACAAATAAACATGGCAAGCAAAAGTTAACAATAAATATAATATAGGACTCCTTAAACAAGATCATCTTGTATGATCTTGACTAATCTTTAAATTCAAAAAACCTAAAGATATATTTAGGATTCAAACATACCTCAATATTGATAAGTCTTTGAACAATTTTAAGATCCGATTATTAACTTCACCTTGCCCTATTATCATAAACCAAAAATGTCCAAGTGTCCAGCCTATAACGGTTATCCATATAGGTGACCTAAAAAACTTTCTACAAGGAAGACACTTTGTTATGGAAAGTTGTGCCAGTGGCTTAGATTTCGATAAATCTTCCTTTACACTTAAAAGACCTTGATTTAAGAAAGAAAATGAGATGAAGAAAACAAATTTTCTCCAAAAATACCAAGATTGCACCAACTCTCTTAGGGATTCTAAAGAAATCGCAATCCAAGTTTTCAAAGGTCTCTTAGCTGAATTTCAAAGCTTCTATTCAACTATCAGGGAAACAAGGGTTTATATAGCCTAGGGTTTAAATTTTGAATTTCTAAGAAATTATATTTTTGCCTTTCACCTATATGAACTAATTCAAATTAGGCCAAAGTAACCATTACTTGTATTAAACATATAAACCCATTCTTAATTTAATTTTTACTAATCACCCTTATGTGTATGACTCATTGGGCCCTGTCGTATTGGCATTTAAGGCAAAATAGCCTAATCAAGAATATTTTATATTTATTGACAAAGATTAGCATAAAACAATGCATCATGGCCACCTAACATGCAGTGAATGTCAATATAGTTTTGACATGCCCTTTAGTGTTTAATATCTCAGTTTGATAAACATTCTTTCATCATATATTCTAGAATTAGTAAAAGCATGGTTTAGCGTCTACTCTTAGCTCATTTTATATTTGTATGCAACTCTTATGTGTTAACTTAATAATCAACATTGTCTTCACTAAGGACTTTGAGTTAACACGAGCTAAGTACATGTAAGATATGTCCCCTTATATCACTTGGGATGATGAATCCTCTTTGGACCACTCATTCACCTAACATATGATTCATATTATACCTAAAACCACCCTGGAATCAAAGCATGACACTCTTTATATTAGAGAAACTAGTGTCACAAGTCTAAAGATCACTTACACTACTAACACATGAGAGTACTTTTATAGACACCTGTGTGAAATACCTAATGAAAGTTTCATAGCGGATCATGTTTAGTGGACTTGTTACCATAACAAGCACCCATACAATATCCTTAAGTATCTCTATACTTTAACTGAGGAGAACAATTGCATGCGTCCTATGCATAGAGGCTTATATATGCTAGTTTTAATGCGTTATTAATGCCTTGTCCTGATAATACAGTGACTAGGAACATTGTTAGAAACACGGCTTTGATGCCTAGGGATCTCATAATTGTAAGTTTTTACAATTCCTCTGCAAGGTCGATGTGTTTCATAGGTTTTATCTGCATAAAATATTTATAATTATATAATTAAATCTTATGGATAAAGAAATACCTTTATTACATTTCTTAAAATATAATGTTTGATCACATGAAATCAATAAATGCTAATATCATACAAGCCTTAATCATTGGCTTATAGGGTTTACACTAACAATCTTCCATTTACACAAAGCCAAACGCCAATATGATCTAAGCCCTATGTCTTCTATATGATGATCATGTTTCTATTAGGACAGAATTTTAATAAAAGGATCAACTAAGTTCTCCTTACTAGGTACTTATTCCATACTAATGTCAGGCCTCTTTATAATGTCTCTAATGACATGATATCACCATAACATATGTTTGGATTTGTGATGAGACTTTGATTCCTTAGCTAACATTATGGCTCTATTGTTATCACAAAAATAATGCTTGGAACCACATCAAGTTTATTATATGAACTTGCATCCAAACTTCCTCCAATGTTGCCTCATACATGGAGATGTATTTGGCTTTAGTTGTTGAATGTATAGTGTTTTCATGTTTGGGACCTTTCCAAGTAACTATAGCACTGTTAATGGTAAATACAAAACTACTTTGCGATTTGCTATCAACCTAATCATATTGGAAGCTAGAAACATTATAACTCCTAACAAATACTTAAACCCCTCCATATGTGTACTTCTATCTAATGTCTTAGGACACATGTTTTGAGTAATGTACACCATGTACCATCGGCATGTTTCCTCTCTCAGAGTTTTCCATGGTAAACTGCTTTAACACCTTATCTTTGTAAGTGGGCTTAGGATAAACTAAGCAATCTTTTTGACTTATTTCTATAGATCTTAGTTCCCAATATGTGTACTGCTTATCCCAAATCCTTCATAAAGAATTATCTGGATGACCAAACCTTAGTGGCTTGCAACATTGGTATGTCATTCCTTGTGAGATGTATGTCCTCAACATATAGCACTAAGAAAAACAATAGCTTGCCTATTCATCTTCTTGCAGGCACATGTATCATCAAGATTCTTTATGAAGCCAAATTCTTTCATTGCTTCATCAAATTTGAGATTCCAACTTCATAAAGCTTGCTTTACCTATATATGGACTTTCTTAATCTATTTACTTTATCTAGATTTGACTTGGATGTAAACCATCAGGTTGTGTCATGTACCCATCCTTTTGCAAATTCTCATTAAGGAATATAGTTTTTACATCCATATACCATACCTTATAATCATGATATGTAACTATAGCAAGCGTAATCTAATTTGATTTTACCATGGCAACTGGTGAAAGATTTCCTCATAATCAATTCCTTCTACTTGATTATAACGTTTTGCCATTAATCTGGCCTTATACATCTATACATTGCCATTAATGTCAACCTCTCTCCTAAAGACCTACTTGCACCTTATAGGTTTTATCCCTTTGGTTAGATCAACCAAAGTCCATTCTTGGTTGACTTCAATGGCATCCATTTTAGATCTTATGGCTTTAAGCCATTTATCAAAATATATGTTAGATATTGCTTCCTCAAAATTGGCAGGTTCAATATCATAAGGGAAGTTATCTTGATCCATGAAAAATTTATATCTCTTTGATTGATGGAATGGTTATGTCTCTTAAGCTTCAAGTTAAGCATTTGATGTTTCAACTGTTGGCTCAAGTTCCATAGGAGTGTTTGTTTATGGTTCTTGAACTTCGTCAAGATCAATTTTACTCCTACAAGACCTTTCAAGTATAAACTCTTTATCTAGAAAGTGTCCATGTTTTAAGGCAAAGACCTTTTTCTCATTGGGATTATGAAAATAGTATTTAGCAATTTCTTTAGGATACCCCAAAAACTTACATTTGACTAATCTTACTCTAAGCTTATTAGTTGCTGCATGCTTTAGATAAGTAGTGCATCCTTAATTCCTTGTGTAAGAAAATTGTGGCTTTTTACTTTTTCATATCTTATATGGTGTCTTATCAACAGATTTGGATGGAAACTTATTTAGAAGATAAGCAAGAGTTTCCAAGGTAGACCCTTAAAATGATATCAAAAAGTTAGCTTTAGACATCATGGAACAAACCATGTCTAACAAAAGTTTAGTTTCTCCTTTAAGACATTTCATTATGTTGTAGAGTTCTTGGTAGAGTCCACTGTGATAGAATCCTATTCTTAATCAAATGATCCATGAATTCTTAACTTTAGTATTCTCTTCTTCGATCAAATCTAAGAGCTAGAATACTGTTGCTAGTTTGTTTCTCTACTCTAATCCTATACTCTTGGAACTTTTCAAAAGCTTTGGACTTATACTTCATTAAGTGCACATACCTGTACCTTGAATAATCATCGATAAAGGTAATGAAGTAAGAATGCTTATCTCTAGCCTTTATATTCATTGGTCCACATATATCTGAATGTATTAGGCCAATAAATAAGTAGCCTTTTCACTTTTATCGGTGAAAGAAGTCTTGTTCATTTTTCTAAGGAGGCAACATTCACATGTCTCATATGATTTATAATCAAATGGGTCTAAATAGCCTTGGTTGTATAACATGGCTACTCGAGTCTAATTGATATGACTAGGTTTACAATGCAAGATGTAGGTTTTCCTTAGTTCATTACTTTTTTCTTTCTTCACATCCGTATTGAGTCAAGGCATATATGGATCCAATACATATATAGCCTATTCTGTAATGAGGCCAATCCACAGACCATGTCATATAGGATAATTATGCAACTATTGCTTTCATCCTAAATTTGAACTTATCATTCTCAGTGATGTATGAAGCTAAAATGATGTTTTTATACAATCTTAAAACATATAGACATTCTTTTAATTCCATGTTCATGTCTATAAGCAATGATAAAGTACAGGTTCTAATGGCATGGCCTCAACATTTGATCCATTGCCATTCTTAGATTTATCTCATTAGAGCACATTTTTCTACTATTCTTTAATAGGTTTATGTTATTACATAAATGAAATATCTTGAATCTATTACCAAAAAGGTAGCATTAATAGTAGAATAGTTTAATTCAATGATGTGAAGCTTAGCTACCTTCCTTTTATTGAGAACACTTCTTAATTTCACATATCAGTCCAAACACTTTAGGCTTATGGCATCAAGTATGCTTCTTAATGTAGTTAATATAAATCCCATTATCAACCACTTACTATAAAATGAGTATATGTTAGTTAAGCATGTATTAAATGAATAATGACAAGTTATTAAATCTTTCTTAGTCCTCTTTGTGAAATAATAGCCTTCACTATTATTGGAAAATCTATTCAAGCTATTTCTAATGGGTTAGGATCCCTTTCAACATGCAACCTTGAGTGACTCCACAAATTGCAACAAGCTTAGTTAGGTAGGTAACATTACTTACCAATTGCATCTGTATACAACTCCTAGATTAGTTAGGTGGCAACTCTTTGCCAAAATACATTATATACATTTC
>JBBYHL010075374.1:0-12027 GCA_038381835.1 Adansonia madagascariensis | reverse complement strand
CTTACCAATTGCATCTGTATACAACTCCTAGATTAGTTAGGTGGCAACTCTTTGCCAAAATACATTATATACATTTCGCCTACCCATCACCTCTAGCATCATATGGTTAGGTGTGACAGATCCAAACCGTACAACATTAGTTAAGTAAGACCTATTACTCATGACTCATGTCGTTCTGAGGGAAAGGACCTTGAGTGACTCAGCAAATCACCTTTGGCTAGAACTCGAGTATATTGTTATGATTAATGGAAGGCACCTTTATCATGCAAAGCATGTGACTCAATATTGTACCAAGGATTTTGTTTTATTTAGTTTATCTTTTAACTAAGGTATCGTCATATTTGTATGCATAGTATTTATAATATTGCATAAAATAAATCTACTATCATACATACTACTTGGATAATTATGGACTACTATCTAATGCAATTTCCTTGAGCCATCAAAGGAAATTTCTTGGTGAATTCGTAGGTGATTACATAAAAAGCCTTAAAAAGCTTCTTCCAATCTCTTAGGCTTGATAGTGCCTTCACTTGGACTCCATCTTCGAGTTACAAAATCTTTCTTAACTAGCATTAATTTTACACTTATGTAATCTAATCACATTAATAAAGAAAACTTAAGTTACCATACATCCACAGAAATTATGAATATATATAAACATGTCTAATTCTGAATATATATATAAACATGTGCCTTAAATTCGAGTTAAAAATTTTTTTATACTTAAATAATTAATCTATATTTAATTTAATTAGGAATACAATTTTCTTACATGATTAACATTTATTCTAATCATATTGGAATAAATCCTATTCCAAAATATGTTTAATCATTTAAATTAAATATATTTTTCAATTAATCAAATTAATTGAATTTAAATTCCATGCTTATTGTATTATCAAATTTATATCTTAAATAATTTAAGAAAAATAATACAATTGGATAATTAAGTCTTTGATGATATGTAAGAGTTTTAATTAGAATCAACCTCCTAGTGAGGTGTATTGCACCAATCGTGCTAACTTTAGCCTTTTTATTTATTTTATAATTTTAATTTAATCTGATCATATCAAATTTTAAATCCTAGGAAAATTAAAATTGAAATAGTTTTACTCTAAGTAGGATCGTATTTAGCGCAATTCTTGGAGGAATCCTAGTCCAACTAGGACTCTATCCCATAAATGGCTATCTTAGCCATCCTACTCCAATTCAAACACTACTATCTTCCTCCCACTAAACCTCTAAAAATACAACAAATTCATAGCAACTCCTTGTTGCCATTGATGTCACACTAAGATCCAACAAAGAAGACAAGATGCTACAGGCTTCAAGCACACCTAGTGCACCCATTTTAGCTTGGAATTGAAATATATTCAACTCTGATTTCGACCTGAATTCTCTGGCAAGTATTATGAATTTTTCATGATGGCACCCAAAAAATTAGCCCCATTAAAACACTAAAATGGAGCCAACCTAGCACTAGTCAACACAACATTGTTTACCAAAGGCCCTATATCAATTTAATTAATAAAAATAATATTTAGTTAATTAAAATAGAATAATAAACATGAATTAGCTTGCTGGAAATTTGAAAATAAAAAAGAAACAATTTTTTTTTAATTTTAAAATTCAAGAACGAATCAAGATAGCATCAAAACAATACAATATTTAATCAGTAGCAACTAAAACACAAGATTAATCAAATCAATGCAAGGAGGCTCATGATATCACTTGCAGGAATTCTTGGGGTAGCAAGTAATTAGATTGTAAAAATTTTATAAATAATATATAAACATGGCAGTTGAAACATGACAATAAATATAATCCAAGACTGAAACTCCTTAAATAGGATTATCTTGCATGATCTTGACTAATCTTTAAGATTAGGAAACCTAAAGATCTATTCAAGAACATACCTCAATCCTAGAAAGTCTTTAAGGAATTTCATGAGCTAATTATCAAATTCACTGAGCTGAGTTCTCAACCAAAATGCCTAACCATCCAACCTCTAATGGTTATTCACACTATGCTACAATAAACTGTCAACAAGTATGAGACTTTACTGCTAGGAGTTATACTAGCAGCTTAGGTCTTAATAAATCTTCCCTTACACTTAGGAGACCTTGATTCAAGAAAGATAATGAGATGAAAAAAAATTCTCCGAAAATACCCAGATTGCACCAACTGCTATAGGGATTCTAAAGAAATCGTAATCTAGGTTTTCAAAGGTCTCTTGGCTGAATTTCAAAGCCTTCATTCAGCTATGATGAATGACAAACAAGGGTTTATATATCCTCGAGTTTAAAATTTTAATTTGTAAGAAATTATAAATTTGCCCTTAGCCCATATGATTTCATCTAGATTAGGCCTAAGAAAACATTACTTGCATTAGACATATAAACCCAGTCTCAATTTAATTTTTATTAATCACCCCTATATGTGTTACCCATTAGGCCCCTATCATATTGGCAAATATATAAAATAGCCTAATCAAGATAATTTTATATTTATAGACCAAGATTGGCATCTAGCAATGCATCATGGCCACCCAATATCTAGAGAGTATCAACATGGTTTTGATAAGGACTTCAGTTTTTAGTATCTCAATGTAATAAATATTCTTTCATCGTATATCGTAGAATTAGCAACTATCTCCTTTTAGCTCATTCTATATTTGTATGTAACCATATGTAATAACTCTGTAATCAATATTGCCTTGGCCAAAAACTTTGAGTTAACACGAGCTTGGTACATGTGAGATATGTTGCCTCATATTACTTAGGGTGATGAATCCTTTTTGGACCACTCATTAACCTACCATATGATTCATGCCATAGCAAAACCACCCTACCATAAGCATCCATCTATTGTGGACCTATTAATGATGGAATCGAAGTATGACACTCCTCATATGAGATGTTTTGGTGTCACAATTCTAAGGACCACTTACACTACAAACACTTGAGGGTATTCCTATATACACATAAGTGAAATACCTAATGGAACTTTCATAGCGAGTCTTGTTCAATGAACTTGTTACCATAACAAGCACCCAAATGATGTCCTCAAGTATTTCTATACTTTAACTTATGAGATCAATTTCATGCATCCTATGTATAGAGGCTTACATATGCTAGTTTTTGTGCATTGTCAATGCCTTGCCTTGACAATACTATGATGAGGAATGTTTTTAGAAAGATGGCTTTGATGCATAGGGATCTCATAATTGTAACTTTTTATAATTCACTTGCAAGGACAATGTGTTTCACGGGCTTTTTCTACATAAGATATTTATAATTATACAATTAAATCTTATGTACAAAGAAATACCTTTATTAAATTAAATAAAATATAATCTTTAATTACATGAAATCACTAAATGCTAATTCCTTACAAGCTTTAATGATTAGCTTGCAGGCTTACACTAACAATGTATCAATATATTTTGTTTAGAAATCTAATTTTAACTATTGCCAAGCCTTCTATTGATACATTTGACTAATATATCAATATAACCCCTATTTGCATTGATACAACTTGTAAAAATTTGAATTTTGTTGATATGTAGGCCCTGTATTCTATATATCGATACATTTATGTAAACATGTAAAATTTATGCACCTTTGACTCCTCAAACCTATTACTTAAGCTGAGAATGATAGGGAATAGATCTATGCTCATCCAAATAACCCTGAAGCCATCCCAAACAAGGACCTTTGATGCCTTTGATATTGGCTTGGGCAAAATAGGGTGTCTAGACATGTTTATACTCTAAAGGTCATAAACCAACTCTTTTGTTTAGGCTCACAAAAGGAGTTATATTTGGATCATTAGCTTATAAGCTAATAAAAGATTCTTAATAGTTGTTAAAGTAATAACTAAGCCATATGATTGGAATCTAGGTCTCATTGTGATTTGAATAGTAAATAACTTTGATAATGAGATTATCATGAATGTAACCAAAAAATATTCTCCTAATAGTATTAAAGCTTTGTCTAAGTTGAGACACAATTGCTAATTTAAAGAGTATAGCATTGGATACGTTCGTGATTAACTTAGTGAAAGTTGAAGGATATGCCCTTAAGCCAATTGACTTGTATAAGGCATATATAAGTTAATAACGCAAATGAGTCACTTATGTTAGTTATTCAAGGTTTTCCTTCATGCTGTGGCATAATTGACACTCGTGCAAACACTAATTGGATAAAGCCCATGAAACATAATGGTCTTTCAAAGTTAGTAATGAGTTATGATGATGATATCCTTTTGCATCAAACTTATGTTTCCTAGTCATTGTACTATTAAGACAGGGCATTGATAAGGCATAAAGAATGCTAAGCTCCATGCATTTGATGCTTGCAACTCTTTGATCTCATGGAAAATTAAATATAGAGATACTTGGGTATAAATTATGGGTTCTTGTTTTATGGAAACAAGTTTACTAAACATGGCCCATATTAGAACTCCATTTGCTATAAGTCACTAAGTGTCTATGGAATATGTCCTCAGGTGCTAATCGTGTAAATTAGTCTTCAGACTTGTAATAACATATCATCTTGTACAAGGAGTGTTATACTTTAATCTATTATAAGCAGGTCTATAATGGATGGATGCCAAAATAAGGGTGGTATTAGGTGTGGCGTGAAGCATATGGTGGATGAATGAGTGATCCAAAGAGGATTCACCACTATGAGTGACATTAAAGACATATCTCATATGTTTTTCGCTTTGGTTAACTTGATAAAGTTGTTGGCCAACGCATGATGAATTTTGGAGAATTATTTCTTTAAATTCATGAGGTAAACCGAAAGCTGTAGGAACTAATATAGATTGATACATTAGTAGACACTGCTCCTTACTCATGGTTTTTCTGGGATATCTAATGAAGGAACTAAAGCACACTAGAGGCTAGTTACTAAAAGGTTTCTTAAAAGGTCATATTGACTCTGTCTGTATACCAGGTGGCCATGAAGCCTTGCTAGAAAGCCAATTTTGTCTAAGTACTCTTAATTTGGTGATTATATTTATTGTTGTTATGATGGAAACATAATGGGCTATATACAATAATATGATCTATTATATTAAAATCAAGAATTCATTAAGTATGACTTAATTAAATAAAAGGTAGAATGAGGACTTACTTAAAAAAGTTCAACAAAGAATAATTTAAGACATAAATTAGATCTATGAAATCTAATTAGAGAAGTCTTAATATTGCAATAAAGATATGAATGTCTTATCAAAATAATGTTTATTTATAGACATGGTTTTAGACATATTATTAAATAAAACTGAACAATTGTATTTGAAAAATTAAATAATTATTTGATAATTATTTACATGAAGTAAAATTGTTTTACCTTGGTTAGAAAATTTAATTGTGAATCAAATTATCCAACATGGAAATTAAGGGGCTAGGCTAAAAGCCCTAATTATCAAGTCAAGAGTGTTAGGAAAAACAACTCAGTTTGTGTAGCAAAATTTTAAAAATTTTGAACTAAAGCATACTAGATCATGTTGTCATCTACAATAAAACCACCATAGTCAATTACCTGCGTTGTGGATCTGCAAATGCTATCCAAGAATCTCTAGATCTATGTGAAAGCTTCAACCAATTAACCTTTTCCATTATTCTCCAATTCCTAAATGGTTGAACATTTAGGCACTCTTTGTCTTGATCAACTCCAAATTTGCATGGCTTAATTGACCTTCAAAACCACCTTTATGCCAATAGGCAAAAAATCATGAGATGATGTGATTAGAAACCCTAGAGGTGGCGCAAATAGTCTAACCTGAAATCCTAAAGGTTGCCTCTTATTTATATCAGGCAGCAATGTGGCCCTAATTTTAATTTTAATTTTTGTTTTAATTAAAATAATTATTTTACCACCTCTATGAAACTGTAATGAGGTGCCAACCCTAGCATGGGTATAAGCCTCAAATTTGAACAAGCCCTAATATAGCTATACATTATTTTGGCCTAATTTATTTTAAGGAATTTAACCTGTTTAATCTGAATACTTAATATAATTCCGATTAAATTGTTAATTTTATTTAAACAATAGTTTTTCATAACTTTAATTCTAATTCAAAATAAAATCATGGTAATTTTATTCGAATTGAATCATTATGTATGAATTATAAAAATATACTTAACTATAGTAAAGTAACTAATTTTAATCACAAATTAAAATAAATAAATAAATAAATAAAAATAATTTTTCTTAATTTATTTAGAATATTATTCATATTTAATTTATAAATAACTATTTAAACAAGACTTTATAGATATTGAATTAATTAATTTTTCGATAGCTATTTAATTTAAATTAATTCCTATATTAAACAAAAGATAAATATAATTAATTTAAATTACTAATTCTTATCTAAATAAATATTTAATCAAATTAAATATATATTCTAAAAAATAATACCAAAAATTATCTTTCATTTATTTATTGAATTAAATGCCTACACCTCCATAAAGAGTGTATTCAGTGCACTACTTCACCATATGAAGAATTTTCCAACTATAAGTATTCCGATCAATAACCATACATTAAGGAATTATGTTGACCTAGTGGAAGGACCAATTGGACATTTATAATTAGGCTCTAATAATCTACGTATTAATTATTCTACATCAAATAATTAATGACATAATTTTTAATCTCAGAGTCACACCATTAATAACCTGAGGCTGCACTCCTAATTATATGACGTATTACATAAGCTTTATAAAAAGCCTTTTAGTCTAATGACCTTGTCATACGTGTAATACCCTCATAGATATCTATGGTCAACTTAAGGTTAAAGTCTGTTTTACCTACTTGATCACTTTATCTTAAGGTTCCATTATACTTTATGTGAAAATGGTTGTTCACCACATGTGAATATCATTTGATAAACAAATTATCGAGGCCTTATCCATTTTCACCATCTTGTAGAATGCCTTTTAGGAGGATAACCTTTACACTTTATAGTGCTATGATTCCATATCTATAAGTAAAGCTCTCATCGAGTATAATTCATATAAACAACAAACCAGTCTAGTAGCTTACTACTTCGAGATGCTTTAGCCTTTGGAACATCAAACTATACAAGTTATAGACATGGAGTCAATTACATCCAAAGTGAATTAATCCATGTAAATGAACTTATTAATAGATTAATTATACTTTGATCAAGTCCAATGTATCAAATCTTTAGGCGATACATCGATGTCTGTACTTAAGAGTCAACCAACTGTAGATGGCCAAGACAAGCCATCTCCCCAATTGGATTTAGAAGTCATAATAGTCTTAACATGATTTATTACTCACATTAACCCCATAAATTATGGACTATCAATTTAAACTACTTACCTTAGAATGTTGTCTTCCTGCATAGAAAGTCTATTATCATTCTAACGGTATAAACACAAACAATTAATGAGCCATATTTGCTTACATTTACTTTAACATGGAAATTAAATGTGGATGAAACAGCAATGATGTAATAAAAGCTCAAGTATATAAATATGAATAATTAGTTCAAACTAATGAAATACATGATAATGTCTTTCATCCTTAAGGCATTCCTAACGAAGAGGGTTTAGTTGTGAACTACTCTAAGTTGGGCTTGCTAACAGGCTAGGTGCATGGAATAACTATCCTTGGTGTGCTATCGGGCTAAAATATTAATAAATTACTACTAAGGTCCAATCATGGATGAGCTAATTAAAACTATTTTAATTAGGCTCTAGGAAATATTCCAAAGTGGTGCCACCTTTTAGGTATATTAGAAATAGGCTCGATTAACCCATTAGTTAAGCCTAATTTTAAAAATATTAATATACTTTATTAGGTTGAATTTGCTGATATAAGCTTTCTAAAAGCCTAAGGCACCTATCCTTTGGCTTTTTTAAGAAGCTAATGCAACATTTCAGCTTCTCCGTGCAAGTTGATGTAATTTTCTTCTTTTGAGAGATCTAAAGTCATTCTTGATCCAGTGAAAGTACAAAATCAATTTTTTAAAAGAATTAACAAGGATAAAGAAAGAGATTTTGGGATTGGTTTATTGGGATATACACAAAACAACTACTTACCTATAAAGCTGGTTTTTTTCTTTTTTTTTTGGTGTAATTAGTGTGGGAATTGTTCACAACCCACTTCAAATTTGAACTTGTTAGTTATATATCTTTTAGTTAAGACTTGAGAAGCCTTCTGGCTAGCATCAGAGAACCACTAGACCTTATGAAAGCTCCAATAGGCATTTATCTTGGTCACCGTTAGAGGTAGAACACTTGGATTGCTTTTAGCCTTAAAAAAGATCAAAGTAATCAAACTAGGATACATCCGTGTAGGGATTAGCACTCTTAGAGTTACAAGTCTCTAAATAGGTGTAATATCTAGGAGATCCATCTTTTAAATTGTAAATCTAATCACATGTACATCTCTACCTAGGATCTTGAGGAAATTAGGGTATTTTTTTTGTTTACCTTATGCTGTGGATGTTTAATTCTAGTTAAATTTTTATGTTTATGTCAATATGCATAAGCCTGAGATTTCCCTTCAACATAGGCTAGTTACATGTGAGATATGTTAATATCTCTTGGGTGATAAATTCTTTCTAGACCACTCTTTCAGTTTCAGTATCTTTCATGCAATACCCAAATAGGCGTCCATCTTTTTTGGGCCCGCTCATGATGATATCTAATTATAAGACTCCACATACAAGATTACCTGGCATCACAAGTCTATGGATCACTTACACTACTAACACATGAGAGTATTTCCATAGAAACTTGAGTGAAATACCAAATGAAACTCTCATAGTGGGTCATGGTTAATGAACTTGCTCTACTTAACAAATGATAACTGTCATAACATGGCCTAGATGCGAATCCTGACCAAGCCCAACTTAAATGGCCGTTGACTATATAAGTGGTGATGTATCATCATTTTAAAACTATTTATTCTTCTCTTTTTTTGGGGCCATATTGATATTAATATTCTCTTATTTCTAGGGACTCGGTAGTTAAGATGAATCGTTCGCCCATCTTAACCCTAAACAATTATTATGAAATAACCATTTGTTTGGAGTCACCACCAATCTGTTTTGGCCAGGTGAGATTGGTCACCTATCGAAATTAATGCTTTATGGGTCACGAAACCCTAAAGATAAAATCTATGGTCTATGGAGTACTAGAATCAATTTTAAGGGTTTGAGAGTCGCTTACAATGACAAGTAAGGATCGACCTTCTCGTGGTGCCCAAAATTGGTACCATATTGATCATTGGTAATTTAAAGTTTAATTTTTATCTGCCTTTAATATGTGGTATTTAATTACAATTCCCTTATTGTTAATATAAGATTTTATTATTCCATAAGAGAAAATCAAGGTTTGCATTTTGAAAATCAAAACATCTTACGCACCACCATCGGAAAACCAATGGGACACAAAAGTTTTTATTATTTTCTTTTATACCCTAACTGAAAACCAAAGGGACGTAGAAGGTTCTAAAAAACCAAAATGTCTTTCACATCCTACTAGAGTACCTAGCAAAATGTGAAAGGTTTTTTATTTGTATAAAATTCCTGATTTCCATTTTGAAAAGGGTATCTCATCATTAGAATGATCCGTAAAACCCCTATCACATATGGGTGGGAGGAGTTTCACGCATCACTCTAACTCTGAGACATTGCCTTTATTTTACAAAGACATACGAATTTTATTTGAAACAAAAATAAAAGACCTATGACTCAGTCTAGACACTAAAGTACTAATTCGAATCTAAGGACTAAAAAGATAAAAGAAAAATGAACCTATCCTTAAAGTATACCTTCGACATAGAAACACCTGGTGGTTACTTAAGACTAGGTTTTAAGAACAATAAAATATCCCTAAGGCTTACCATAAACACTAAGGCACCTGGTAACTACTTAGGATTTAGTTCTAGGGAAAATTAAAATATTTCTAAGGCTTACCATTAACACTAAGGCATCAGGCAACTACTTAGGATTGGGTTCTAAGGAAAATTAAAATATTCCTAAGGCATACCATCGACACTAAGGCACCGGTAACTATTTAGGATTTGGTTATAAGGAAAATTAAAATATTCCTGAGGCTTACCATCGACACTAAGGCGCCCTGTAAGGAAAATTATGAAAATGTCCCTTGAGTATACCTTTGACATAGAAATAACCCGGTACCCCTAACGAACTCAAAAATGACCTTAAAAGGCTAAAAGAACCTTAAACATTCACCTTTGGCATAAAACCATCCTGGTAAGGAAAATTACAAAAATGCCTCTAGGGTATTCCTTTGACATGAGAGTATCCCGGTACCTCTAATGGACTCGAAAGGATAGGTAATGATGATTCTTACTCTAAATGGGTAATTTAGACTACAAAAATGACTTAAAGTTTGAAAATTGCTAATGGGTCTCTAAATTTCTCAAAATTAAATATTAGTCCTTAATTGATTAATAATGCTAAAAAATTTTTTTAAAAAAAAACCTAAAATGGGTGATTTAAATATTAAAATAACCTAACATGCAAAAATGTCGTTAAGTCCCTAAATTTTTAAAAATTACATTTTGTACCCTAACGGAGAACCAAAAGAATATGGAAGGTTTTAATATTTTTAGCACCCCACCAGAGACCCAGTTGAATGCCAAAAATATTTAAAAATATTCTAAGGGAGTGATTTCATGCTAGAGACAACTAGTTTAGCCTAAAAATGCTAGATTTCCCTAGTGGTCCCTAAGCTTCACTAAAATTACAAGTTGGCCCTAACATGATTAAAATATAAAATTAAGCATTAAATAAATCAAAATAACCATGAAAAATCACATAAAAAATTACAAGCAAGATTTGGTCACTTCTTTTTACCTTTAGGGTAAAATTTTCAATTTATTACCTTTATTATTTTATTTAATTTTATTTTTTTCATTTCGTACCTTAATGGAGAACCAAAAAGATACGAAAAGTTTTAAAGACTTTTATACCCCATAGGGATAACCATGGGAATATTAAAAGCCAAAAATACGGTTAAAAAAAATTGATTTTATTATTAAAACTTAAAATTTGCTATTTGGTCCTTTTATTTTTACATTTTTTTCAATTAAGTCTCCATATGATTATGCATCTCTAAAATCATTAAATCATGTAGAAAAATATATACAAACATTTATAATATGCCATGTGCAATATTAAGACCAACATAATACACCCAAAATTACAATTTTACTATACTTTGCAAACTAACCCCTAAACTTTTAGACATTTCAATTTAGTCCTTAATCAACCAAAACCATCATGAAAATACATCATTAAGGCATGCAATCAGCAGCAAAACATGGCAAAAATACTCATTAAGATTCAGCCAAACATAGGATTTGTTAGAATAAAAAGTTTCCATTTTTTTTCAGTTTGGTTCCTAAGTTTAACATTTGTTACAAAATGATATATTAATATCAATTCTAAGCTAAAACTAACCAAAACCATCATCATCCACTCAAGATTAGGTTCGGCCAAGTTGAGATTCATCAAGCAAACAAAAGTTTCATGATGGAAAAACAAGTAAAAAACATGTATACACTATTTTCGTGCATAAAAAGATAAACTTTCAAACATATAACAACCAAGTCACCACAAATCAAGCAAGACAACATATATACATGTGATATTACAACAAAATGACCATGAAATCAGAAAGAAATAGGAAGGAAGAAGGTGATTACCTTGGCTGAAAATCAAAAGGGCAAGAATTTATCTTATTTTTATTTTTTTCTTTTTTTTCTTTTCTCTTTTATTTTTTTTTCTTTTTCTCTACAATTTTTTCCTCTCTTCCCCGCCAAAACTCCTTAATGAAGAATAATGTCCTCTATTTATAGAGGAAAGAGCAGTAACATTGCTACCTAAATGGAGTGGTCGAATGGCCCTATTTTTTTTTCATCTTTTATTGTTTATTTGATGTGAAGATGGCTTGTTAGGTTGGATAACCATAATTGTTGTCATAAGCCCATGCTCTTGTTATCT
>JBBYHL010075057.1:0-37110 GCA_038381835.1 Adansonia madagascariensis | reverse complement strand
CTAACGGTGTCTTGTCCACCTTCTAAATCCTTCGAATCAATTTAGAATAAATTTGGGAAGCAAGATAGCGCGATGCTGTCCCTTATTTTTGGTTTTGGTCAAAATTGAGTTGTTTTCCCGAATTTCATCTCGAGACATTCGAATGTCTCTTTGTCAACTCGATTAGACTTGAGAACATGCTTTGACCTCCATTGGCTCGTATCAAGGCATAAACACATTTTACATCTTTACCATCCTCATTCATAATAATTTATTTTACCTAAAGTTGTCAAAATGCTCACCCTTCTTCTAAATCACAAGATTTTATCAGCTTAATTTTTCCAACTCAACTTCTTTAAAGAGTGTCGAACGTGTCACTTTTGGGGATACTCCAAACCCGGCCCTCCGAGGGGACACTCCAACCCCACTCTTCAAATTTGTCAAGATCTAAAATAAACCTTCTTTTGTCAAAATGATTTGTCATCCATGGAGATACTCCAACCCCGACCTTTCGAGGGGATACTCCAACCCCGTTTTTCAAAATTGTCAAGATTAAAAGAAACCTCCTTTCATCAAAATTATTTATTAACCAAGGGGATACTCCAACCCCACCTTTCTGAAGGGATACTTTAACCCTGTCTTTCAACTACAATCAATTTTTTTTCTCTCATTCTTGGACTTTTATGAATGTATCAAACAAACCTTGTTTAATCAAGAAACCCAGATGCATCTCAAAAATTGTTGATTCGGTTATTCCTAGATAATCGATGCCAATAGCGAGATAAATTTCAATAGTACATTCTTTTTCTTTATCATTACATTGAATGATCCGTGTTAGGTTACTTCATTTATTGTCTTACTAACATGATTTCTTTGTGATGATTATTTGCATTCATATTTTCAAGTTGTTTCAAATAAAATTAAAGGTAATGTTCCACGTGGGTATCTCTCTAGTGCCCAAAGTGGAACATTCCATTTTCAAAGTAAAATCTAGAGGTCATTTTTATCGAAAATCTCTATATTCCCCATCTCTCCAGGGCGTATATGAGATTAAATCTTTTTCATCAAAACCTAGATTATTTCTATAAGATTCATGCATTAAAAGGGGTTATATTGAAATAATGACAAGTTAAGATCGAAAGAATCAAAACTTAGTAAGACATATCTAGTAAGATATCGATTTTGGGCATCACGAAGAGGTTTGTACCTCATCGCACGTAACCAACTCCTGAATCCAACGATGAATCTTTGTACTATGTAGACTATGAGATTGATGTTTTGAGTTTCGTAACTCAAAACATAGGTTTCAATAGGCATCCGATCATGCCTAACCCTAAATGATCGGTGGCGACTCCAAGCATAGGCCATTTCATGATGGTCATCCGAGACTAATAAGATAAGCGATTCATCTTATGGTCCCTTTCACTGTACCACAAGTCGAGAATCCGTAGATTCTCGTTCTTGTCACATCGCCAAAGAAAAGTCTTGGTCAAGAAGACATTTTCAAGTAAGGAAAATATTTTAAGTCGTAGACACCCTTAGATCAGTGCAGATCCACCCCGGGGTACGTTGCGACACATATTTATTCAAATTAATATTTATTTGGGCATGAATAATCCCTAATAGTCACAAGACAAAACCATAAAAAATAGAGATTACTGCAGTAAAAAAATAAAAGAGAATTATATCTAAATAATTATAGAGATTGAAAAATCAAGAACCAAGTGAAAAATAGCTAGTTATAGACCTAACTCTCTATAGTCTGCAGTGGAGTCACCAAGCTATCGCCACGTGCCCAGCCTTTAAAACTTTAAACGATCTAAATGGCATAGCGCGCTGAACTTAAAAATAAATAATGATTGGTTGTGGCTGAGCTTTTGAGCTATTCCTTGATTGGGATTTGGATTAGGCATGGTAATATGAAGAGGTAGGGATCGTCGGATGAGTTGGATGGCCACCACGAAGTGGCTATAAACTTGGAGTCACCACTAATCATTTTAGGCTAGGCAAGATCAGATGCTTATTGAAAACAATATCATGAGTTACAAAACTTAAAACACTGATTTCAAGGTCTATGAAGTCTAGAGATTTGTTGGTTGGGCTTGAGAGTTGGTTACATGCAGGGAAGGACTAGCATCCTTACGATGCCCGAAATCGGTGCCTACTAACTATATCTCACATTGGTCTTAGTTAAATTAGTTCCATTTGGTCTCTATTTAGATATAATCCTTTTTAAGGCGTGAAGTTTTGGAAAATGTGAATCCAGGGTTTTTTATTAAGAAAAATTAGATCATCTATGCACCTCAGAGATGTGAGGAACACGAGGATTTTTTTATGAAAACGATGTCCGGATTAGATTTTTAAAATTGGATGTTTCATATTTAGCACTGGAGAGATACCAGCATGAAACATCGCCTAGTAAATTTCATTAGAAAACGAATTTTAAATATGAATGCACAATAACACGATAAAAGGAAACAAGTTAGTAAGGGAAAAAATGAGAAATATAATAATATCATAAACAAGCAATCACAAACAAAAGAGCATAAAAATGGAGGGGTGATCAAAATGTATCTCATAATTGCCTTCGATTATTGAAAAATAACCAGGATGATAATTTTAGAGACCGATCTAGATTCGGTGGTAATTTAAAGAACAAAGATGATTTTTATCAAAATAGTTTGAGGCATCCGGAAGAGAGAAAATTTTAAATTTTTAAGGTAAAAGTAGGGTTAGAGTATCCCCTCGATGAGGTGGGGTTGGAGTATCTCTTCGGTGAGGTGGGGTTGGAGTATCCCCTCGGTGAAGCGTGGTTAGAGTATCCCCTAAAATAGAGTTATGAAAATAGTTAAGATTAAAGTGAAAATTTAAATTTTTAAATGAAAAAAATGGGGTTGGAGTATCCCTTTTGAGTAATGGGGTTGAAGTATCCCTAAAGCTAGGAAAATATTTTAGAACAAAGAAAATTTGAATCTTTGATTAAAAAATGGGGTTGGAGTATCCTATTTGAGTAGTGGAGTTTGAGTATCTTCACTAGCAAAAATTTTAATATGAAATCCTATTTTTTGTATTTTAACTTTGATCCAAGTTAGAAGGGACGGTGTTATGAGGGAGACCAAACGGGTACATTTAGATACATCTGAATGTCTCAATAAAAGGAGATTCAAAACTTAGATTGAAAACAGGGGTCAACATCATGTTATCTCCATTTTTGGATTTTTCGAGTATGTCTGAAGACTTCAAAGGGTAAATGGGGTATCGTTAGAAAGGTAGCTCGACAAGGTTTAATATGAAAATATTCCAAAAATTCTAGAAAATTATCTAGGCAGAATTAATTTTCAAAATTGGGTTCGTCTCAGCTCTGGTAGCATGTAAAATTAAAAGGCATGATGGATTTTGAAAAATTATTCTAATCTTATCCGGGATCATTCGATCGTGGATAATACCTTTTTGAAAAAGAAATTTTGTGAACTTTTTGAGAAAAATATCTAGAAATTTAGTAAAAATCATTTGATGGGACAAAATGGCCTGAACAGAATGTTACGTGCTGGTTTCTAGGGTTTCGAATAGCAAAGGTTAAAAAAATCTCAACTCCCTTGCCTGGGATGATCCAAGGGTAAATATTTTATGGTTGGAATACGATTTTTCAAGTTTGAACTACAATGCTGCTAGAGCCAAAACAGGGGGATTATTCAATATTTCGATTTTTGAAAGATAGTCTCGAGTGTAGGATGTTCGAACTTTATGACAGAAAGTAACACGGGCTTTACAAGTTCATTCCATAATCTCAGAGTAGTTTGGGATGATGGAACAAGCTATTGGCCATGTCACCAAAAAAAACGTGAGGCTTAAGTCAAGGATTAATACTGAAAAGGATTTTCTTTTTTTTTTTTTTTTGAAAAATGAACTTATTTCACCATGAATCTATTCTGAAATGTTGATTTGCCCATAAGATTAGGAGACCAATTTGATGAAAACATTAAGTCATGCTACTCTTCATCTATTAAAGATAACATGAACTTAACTTGGGGAAGTTTCTAAAAATCAGTTTGTAAGAGATAAGCAAGCATTTTAATGGAGATGTCATGAACACAATACGGCACATACAAAGATAAACATGGATTAAACATGAAAACAAGCAAGGATGACATTTTGCATGGAAATAGGTGACATAGATGCAAAAAGATGACCAATAGGATACATGGAGATGATATAAACATGTTTATACAAAGGAGTGGATGTTGGAGTTGTCAAGATAGCATTTTTATTTCATGAGCCTCCTTAAAACATAAAAAAATATTTGAACATACTAGGACACATTAAGATGACCATTGAAATATGAAATAGGCATGTGAATATGGAAGGAACATGGCAAAAGGTGCATGAAAAAAGACAGTATGATGATGAAAATGAATCATGGTGAGTTTATGTATCCTACAAGATCATAGTGTCAAGAGGGTCATCAAGATCCTAGGACTACCACAACCAAGGCAATAAAGATGCATAGGAGTATTAGGAGGGTCATGGCAACATGAAAGGTTTACTAAAATGAAATGGATGATCAAAATAGTAAATATATGGAACAAGGTAAAAAATATACCAACAAAAGCTTAAAGTTTCCTCATTTTTTAAAGCAGTAACTTTCTTTCCCTCTTTTGCTATTATTTAACAAGAAAAGGGTGAAAGAAAGAAGCTTTCTAGTGGTGTTTTTAAGATGAAAGTGTGTGAAAGGTTAAGTTTTTGAAGGTGTTCTAGTGGTGGTTTTGGGGAGCTACAAGAATGGAGGTTGGTTGAGGGTGAAAGGCAATGGAACAATGTTTTGGTGAGTTTTTGAAACTGGAGTGGTTAGAGGATTTGTGGGGATGGATGAAGAGTTTTTTGAGATTGCTAGAGAGCTTTTTTGATAGCTGAGAAAGTTTTTTTTTTTGAGATAGCTGGTTCTGTTCTTTTTTGTGTTCAGCCCCTCATTTCAGAAGATAATGCAAAGGACATTTTTTATTTTTTTCTTCTGCACCAGGGAATATCTCTAGTTGCCATGCTGAGTTGACTCTCTTGTTATTGGTTCTACCATGCTGAGAAAGGAGGCAGAAGGGTTGTGACAACCTGTAACTGGAGATATGCCTACCACACTCTCTTACACCCATATATCTTATGAAAGTGACCTTTGTTATTAATTGTATGGACTCCAAAAATTTGTTAGAATCCATTAATGAACCCATAGTTGAGGTTTGCAATATTTTATGATAGTTCCTTGGTGCAAAAACATGTTTAAATTGGGTTTTCAAAGGCTAAAAAATGGCTTAAACTAGGCAAAAATGCCTTGGTGTATTGATACAAAACATGTTGTATCGATACACAAGGTACTTTTTACTCCTGAGTATCGATACAATAAGCTGTGTATCAATACTAAGAGCAAAAAATGTTTCCAGTCTCAAGACCTAAAGGCCTGTATAGATACTCTGTGGATTTATATCGATGCTCATGCTTATGCATAGATACATTTTGCCAAAAATCATAACTTTAGCTACTGCCAAGGTCTGTATCGATACAAACATGCCAGGTATCAATACCATACCTTGGGTATCGATACTAAACCATCTTGTATTGATATTACATGTGAAAATTCAAGCTTTTTGCACCGTAAAGGCCTTATATCAATACTTTGCCCTAATATAACTTGTATGTACCTGTGGCTTCCTAATTTACCTTAACTCGGTCACAAACAATGGGAAATTTATTTGTGTATTCATTTGAATGACCTTGATGACACCATGAAAAATGGCCTTTGATGCCTCAGTTTTACATTTTCTTTAATACGGCCTATAGGTATTTTAGACCTTTCAAAAAAAAATTTTTGCCTAACATTTTGTTGCCTAATAGTGCTATACGACACAGTGCCCGACAGTCATCCTCTAGCTTTTTTTTCTATTTTTTGATTTATCATCTTTTACCTAACTCCCAGGATGCCAAAAACTGGTTCGGACAAAATGAGGTGTCTACATAGATGCAAAATCTTTGAGACTAGTTTCCAGTCTCATTATCCCATATAAATTCAAAGTGCTAGATTTTGAAAAGTATAATAGGACTACAGATCCCACTGCCTATCTTCTCATGTGTTGTCGTAAGATGGCCAAGTATAAGGAGAACAAAAAGCTATTATTTCACTGCTTACAGGATAGTCCGAATAGGGTAGATATCCGATGGTATATAGGCCTTGATGTCGTAAGAATTCATATATAGGTAGATTTAGCTCATGCCTTCCTTAATCAATATAAGTACATGTCCGATTAGGCCTTGGATCATCTCTCTCTTATGAACATGGAAAAGAAAGCTTGTAAAAGCTTTAGGCAATATGCTTAAAGGTGGAAAGAGGAAATAGCTCAAGTTCACCCTCTTTTGATGGAGAAAGAGATGACGATCATGTTTATTAACATTTTGTTGACTCCTTACTATGAAAGGTTGGTAGGAAATGCCATAAAAAATTTTACTAGAATGGTCATATCGAGCGAAATGATCAATAACACTATAAAAATAGCAAGATATCCATTGCAAAATCATTTGGGTCAGTCAATAAGTTAATAACTAATGGTAAGGAAAAAGAGGTGAATTCTATTAATAAAAGTCATGCCAGGTTTAATCAAAATCTACATTTGGCATAGGGTATGTACTTCCTGAACATGTTGAATCCAAGTTTTAGCCTTTGCTCATGGATGCCACAACCAGTACATTCTACTAGGATAATTTCAACAATGAGCTTCACGCCAAATCCCATTCAAAACACAGCCTAGAGCGCATAATTCCACAATGCAAATAATGCAAGAGCTCCAAATAATCAAAAAGTACCCTAAGAAAAGGAACACTTTAAGCCACTTCTTTATTCCTACAAAGAGATTTACTCCCGTCTATTGGCAGGTCAACTAGTGGCCCTAGTATTCATGAACCTAAGATAACCTTCATACCCTAAATGGTATGATAAAAATTCCTATTGTGAGTATGACGCTGGGGCACAAGGCCACTCTATTGAGGATTACACCTCATTGAATAGAAAAATATAAGGTCTGTTCAAAAAAGGTGTGATTAAAGTTGAATGCAATGATTGAGGGGAAATCATGTTGGGTCAAAAAGAGCATTAGAGAAATTAAAACCCCAATGAGTAATGTATGGTAGGCTTTTATGAAGGCAAGAATAGTGTTGGGTGTAAAACATTAGAGTAAAGAAGTCATTGAACCATTTTGCTACCACTACGGTTAAAGGCACACTCTGCAACACTGCACACTTTTCCTAGAGATATTCCAAGGTATGATGGACCAGTTCAAAATTGAGTTTCATGATGAGCTGGATGAGTACATCTATCAATTTACTAATGCCATAGATGAAGAGAGACTTGCCATTGACCATGTTTCAAGTTGTTTCTTTCTCGTGAACATGGAAGAGAGAGCTGATGAAAGCTTCAAGCAATATGCTCTAAGGTGGTTGGCAATATGCACAGATTCACCCTTTGATGACAAAGAAAGAAATGATTATTAGATTTATTGGCATAAGTATAAGTGCTTTATTATAAGGATGTAGTGAAGAGAATCCCAAGGAGCTTCGCAGATGTAATCATATTGCGCGAATAATTGATGAAGCCATAAAAAGTGACTCAAGCAAAAATTATACTTTCAACAGTAAAGGGAAAAAAATGAAGGCCAGACAACAACCAAAATCTAGTACTGGAGCCAGTGCATCTCAAACTCATATTGAGTTAGATGAGAGTAGAATAGCTATTGAACAAGACTATGAGGTCATAGAAAACTTAGATTAGATCAAAATGCCAATGAATTTGGTCTGGCAAATCTTAGTGTAAGCTAAATTGGTCAATAGGGTTGAAAAGATGAAATACAGAGCTGATGACTTTTGCGATTTCCATACCATCTATGGCCATGCTCTTCAAACATACAAAGAGTTCCAAACTGTGATTCAAAGGATGATGAAATAGGGCTGTATTGAATTCTATGATAAAAAGTGAGCCTTGCATACCAAGTCTATAGATGCGCTACCATCTGTGAATACCAAGAAAGGGAAAAGAGTAATTCTCCTTACGGGTATGGAAGGCTATTGGTCTTGTTCAATAATTGACCAAGAATTAAAGCTACGTCTGTTCAACACACACTGAAGATGATCAATCAACTTTCATCTTCTTTTCCTTATAAAATTGACAAAGTGATTTCTTGGAAATATGAAAGCAAAACCTTAATCATAGAAGAATCCAGTCAGCAAGTAGTAGACGTTGACCTTTTAGGGGTAAGCCACCTAACTCAAAGTGGCAGATGTTATGCCCCAGATGCATCAAGAGGTGAAACTCAACAAAAAATATTATTTCTATTCCTTAAACACCTAGTTTACAACTAAAGACTCAAATCCAATTATTATCAAAGAGCCAGTAAGTGAGAAGAAAGCTATAAAATTCCTTAAGTTCATTAAACATAGAATATTGCCTTATAGATCAGTTGAACAAGTAGCCTACCTAGATATCTATGCCATCATTGCTATTGAATTTCGAAGCTCACAGAAATGCTCTCCTCACAGTGTTAAATGAGGCATATTTCCCTCTAGACATCCCAATAGGCCAATTGGATCTCCTAGTAAGTAACATCCTACTGATAACTATATATCTTTCAACGATGATGAAATCCCTCATGGAGGAAGAGGAAACTATAATGCTCTTTACATCATCACATACTATAAAGGTAGCGCCTTACTTATAGTGCTCATCCATAATGCAATGGCTCTAAATTTAATGCCCGTATTGCCTAAACAATCTCCCTATCGACGCAACTCATATATAGAATAGTCGTACAGTTGTGGTAGTGTTCAATGGAACTTGTAAAAACATCATGGGAAACATCACTATTCCACTCCAAATAGGCTTGTGCACTTATGAAGTAGACTTTCATGTTATGGACATTACTCCATTGTATAACTACCATTAGGAAGGACTTGGATCCATTCTGCAGAGGTAGTGCCATCATTACTAATCAAAATTTGAAATTCATCATCAAAAGCAAAGTTGTCAGCATCGAAGGAGAATAAGATATCATTGCTACTACCTTAACGATGCCTTGTATATCAAACCCGATGAAAATATCCTCGAATCCTTATGTCAATCCTTTGAGTTTGTACAAGCCTCATTTATCGAAGAACACTTATATGGGTCTAATATTGTCTTATAAGGTGTTCAGGCTGGAAAGGGACTCAAAAAACACCTTTAAGGTGTTGCCAAGGCCTTAAAAGTTGTTAATCAGATCGACAAAAGAGGGTTGGGATTCAAGCTTAGTACATAACAGAAAAGAAAATAAGCTTAAAAGAATCATGAGAAAAGGATGGCTCCTCTGATGGGACAAGACATGGGATATTAACAAATGATATGTCTAACACTTTAAAAATGTTTTTGTCTAGGAGGACATGTGAATACTGGCTCTGCTAATGTTATGCTCATATTAAACAAGATGTTTAGGGATTTCTCCATCAAAGCAATTAATGAGCTAGGAACGTCAATGATGGATCGAGAAACCAGTCTACGCCTTCCAAGATTTATTTTGAGTGTTTGGACAGAAACTGAGATTCTTGTACTATTCATCTATTTTAAAATAATACTATGAACTAAACCTACATGTTTTTGCCTAAAAGCATTGTAGGATCCTTTTTAATGGGCATTCTTTTATTAAGTATTATCAATGAAAATGACTAAGCATTATGTATTTCATCCTTATGTTTATTTTTGTAGTTTTTGCCAACTATTAGACCTTTTTCTACATATTTTTTTTGCTTATATTGTTATTTTTTCATATTTTTCATATTTTCAGGTACCCGGATAAAGGTGAAATGAATATTCATACTAAGACTTTGGATATCGATTTTAAGTAACCAATTTGCACTGGTAAAGTCAAGGCTAAAAGGGATTCTGAAGAGAACCTTATACCTCTAGACCTGCTGAGGCTAATTAAACAAAAAGAAAAACAAATATTGCCTTATGAAAAACCCAATAAAACCATAAACCTTGGAACAAAATAAGATAAAAAAAAGTCAAAATTGGAACCTCCATAAGCCTATTAACCCAAATCGAACTAATAAGTCTCGTCCAAGAATATCAGGATGTATTTGTTTAGTCCTACCGAGACATGGTTGGATTAGGCACCAACATTATGGTCCATAAACTTTCTTTCCAACCTGAGTGTAAGCCCATGCAACAAAAGCTTAGACAGATGAAGCTTGAAATACTTCTGAAGATCAATGAGGAAGTAAACAAGTAATTTGAGATAGGATTTCTTGAAATGGTGAAATACCCTAAATGGGTAGCCAATATAGTCCTAGCTTCTAAAAAGATGGTATAGTGATATAAATGTAGATTAGAGGGACCTGAATCGGGCTAGTCCAAAAGATAATTTCACTTTGCCCCATATTAACACCCTAGCAGAGAACACAACCAAAAATGCATTATTTTCCTTCATGGATGGATTTTTAGGTTACAACCAAATTAAAATGGCAACTGAAGATATGGAGAAGACTATATTCGTGACCATGTGAGGCACTTTCTACTATAAGGTGATGCTCTTTAGGCTCAAGAACACTGGGGCAACTTATTAAAGGGCGATGATAACATTGTTCTATGACCTTATGCCCAAGGAAATAGAGGTCTATGTGGATGATATGATCACCAAATCACCAAATGAGAGTGAAAATGTGGCAAACTTGTGAAAACTTTTCAAACAGCTTTGCAAATGTCAGCTCAAGTTAAATCCTACCAAATGCACATTTGGCATTACATCTAGTAAGCTATTGGGCTTTATTATGAGTGAAAAAGGAATAGAAATCGGTCCTAACAAGGTCAAGGCCATTCAGAACTTGCCACCACCTCAAACTTAAAAGAAAGTAAGGAGTTTCTTAGGAAAGTTGAACTACATAGCTCAAGTTATATCTTAGTTGACCCACAAATATGATCCAATCTTTCAGATAATTCGAAAACAAAATCTTGAGGAATAGAATGAAGAATGCCAAGAAGCCTTCAAAAACTCAAAAACTATCTTTTAAACCCTCTGGTACTTATGCCACCAATGTTTGATTAACTTTTGATCCTATATTTATTAGTTTTCGATAAGTTAATGGCTGTGTATTAGGTTAACATGACTAGCTGGGATAAAAGGAAGAGGCTATCTACTATTTGAGCAAAAGTTCATGAATATGAAAATAATTATTTAGCTATAGAAAAGCTATATTGTGCTCTAGCTTAGATAGCCCAAAGGTTAAGATAATACATGTTGTATCGTACCACATGGCTGATTGCCAAACTCGATCCCATCAAGCATTTATGCAAGGCCCCTGCCATGTAAGGAAGATTAACCAAGTGGCAAGTCTTGCTTTCTGAATACAACATCATGCGTATAAACTAGAAAGCCCTTAATGGTAGCAAAATGGTAGACTTTTTGGCAAGCCGAGCAATAGATGACTATCAATTTTTAGACTTTAAGTTCTCTGATAAAGACTTAATGTGTATATTCAAGGCATAGGACATTATCAAGTGTAGTTCATCTTGGAAAATGTACTTTGATGGAGCTTCCAATGCATTGGGGCACAAAATTGGGGCAATGCTTATCTCACCTAATGGAAACCACTACCCCTTCATCACAATATTGAACTTCGATTGCACCAATAATATAGCTAAATATGGGGCTACATTATGGGACTGCAAGCCACCATTGAAAGGGGTATCAAAATACTACAAGTATTTGGAGATTCAGCTCTTATCATGTACCAACTGAAAGGAAAATGGTAAACTCATGATGCTAAATTGATTCATAATGAAAGTCAAATCTCAAAACTCAAAAAAGAGTTTGATGATATTGGCTTCCAGTATTTACCTCAGGAAAAAAAAAATCGCGGATGCCTTAGCCACCTTGTCAACCATGTTTAAAGTTAATCGAGAATTAGATGTTGCTCATATTCAGATAAGTATCTATATAACTCTAGCACATTGTCAAAATATCGAAGAAGAGAAGGACTATTTACCGTGGTATTATGACATTTTTCAATACATCAAGGATCAACAATACCCCAAGTGCGTTACCAAAACTGATAAGAAAACCATTCGAAGGATAGCTGCAAGCTTTGTTTTGGATGGTAAGGTTTTGTACAAGAAAAGTTGGAATCAAATACTACTCTAGTGCATAGATGCCTTAAAAGCCAAGAGAATTCTCGAGGAAGTCCATGAAAGAATTTACGGTATGCTTGCTAATAGACATTTAATGGTGAAACAAATCATACAATTTAGCTACTATTGGTTAACTCTTGAAAAGGATTGCATTGACTATGCCCAAAAGTGCCATAAATGCCAAATCTACGCAGACAAAATCCATGTACCACTAACACCTCTATATGTTATGATAACTCTAAGGCCTTTTTCTATGTAGTGCATGGACATGATCAGACCGATTACCCCTAAGGCTTGTAATAGGCATCGTTTTATTCTAGTTGCTATTGATTATTTCCCCAAATAGGTGGAAACGGCTTTTTATGCTAATGTCATGCATGAAAATTTATGAAACGGGATATCATTTATAGATATGGCCTTCCTAAGTAGATCATTACTAATAATGCACGTAACTTGAAAAACAAAATGATGCAAGTAGTTTGCTCTTAGTTCAAGATTAAGCATCGTAATTCCATCCTATACCATTTAAAAATGAATGAGTAGTTGAAGTAGCCAAGAAAAATATCAAGAAAATAGTAGAAAAGATGGCTGAGATGTACAAAGATTCGCATAGAAAGTTACCTTGTGCATTACATCTTATCGCAAAGCAATATGAACTTCTATGGATGCTACCCCGTTCTCTTTTGTCTACGACATAAAGGCTATCCAACCTATTATGGTCAAAATTCTTTCACTCAGAGCCTTGATGGAATCACAACTTGAAAAGGCTAAATGGTTTAAGAACCGATATAAGCAGCTCTATCTCATCAAAGAGAAAATAATGAAAGCCATCTATCATAGGTAGATGTATCAAAAGCACATGATGAGAGCCCTTAACAGAAAGGTCTATCCTCGTCAATCCTAAGAAGGTGACTAGTACTTAAACAACTCTTCCCAATCCATAAAGATGCTCGAGTAAAATAGACTCCAAATTAGGAAGGACCATACGTGGTATGGTCTATCCAATCTCATGGATTCTGATTCTATCAAGAAATACTATGCCTGAAAAGGTTCTAGGATGAAAACTAAAAAGGCATTCTATTCTTCTTCTACTTCCACTCTTAAAAAAAAGAAAGATGAAAACCCTAAAAGGGCATCCAAAAAAATAAGCTAACTTAAGTTGAAAACCCAAAAGGATAGCTTAAGTGACCAAACTCTCCCTTACTAGAACCAAATCAAGCCTTGAATATAATCAGCCTAGACCAACACCAGTTTAACCTACAACCCTAACCAAAACACCAAACATAACCTAACTTGCCTTTTCTATGCCAACCTGCTCTATCGAATTTTATCCTTACCTACACCTTAAAAATGGAGACTACTTAACCTTGAGGCCTCCATCCTACTAGGGGGCAATTTGAAGAATCTTCTTATGAGTCGGCCAACATTAAATGCATTAACTGCTTGAGAATGGTCCCTGAAGACATTCAGTGGAAGACTCATGTCATTAACATTAGGGGCTAAGCAGTCAAAAAAGCCCCTTTTAACTCTTTTGTATCTTAAAATCTTTTGTGATCCCATAATTTGTCATAACTTATACCTTTTTTCTTTTGAATAAAATACAATCACTTTGATTTCTTAAAAGGTTCTTTTCTAACTCCTGCATCCCTTTTTGCATCATGTTTATCATTTAACTGATAATGCTTGATAAATGAATGGAACTGGTAATAGGATTTCCTAGCATTACTTAGAAAGATGAAACTTTACAAAAATTTTGTTTCATATCTAAAAACCAAGAATAGGGCCACAGGTCTTGCCTTTGGATATCACATCCTACAAACGTGCTTAAAACCTTTTCCAAGTAAAACCCAGCCTAAAGATAAGAGGCCAAACTTTTTTTCAAACTGTCATCCTAATAATAAGAGTTCAAAACAATCCACTAAAACCCTCAAAGACATTCTCTGAATCATAGTTGGCAAAGAAGAATCCTTCATACTCACCAAACTTAATGCAACAAAAGTCCCCAAACATGAGCCATCTAAGCTCAGGTCCATTCTTTCATAATCACAGACCTCTCATTACTTTCTAAAAAAATGGTCTTAACATTTAAACCCTCTAAGAAACTAGAGCAAGATTGACAAGCCTTGGGGTAAGAAGCCAACTTATCAAACTCATAAAAGATCAAAGAATAGAAAAAGCCAAAAAATTGATTGCCAAATTAAAATTTTAAAATCATATATTTGCATCACTTAAGCATATATTTGCATCTGAATGCATCAGTCTTTAGGTACAAACTCCTACTCTAAAAAGCCAAAATTAAACAAAACTTCAGGTACAAATTCGTGTTGTCAAAAAGCCTCAAAAAGTTTTAGGTAAGAATCCTACATCTCGTGAGTGCATAAATTAAAAATGACATTGAAGAAAGGTACCTAAACTCATATATTTTTATCCTCAAAGAGCAAGATGCCTTTTCTTTCTTTTTCAGTCTTCAAAGAGAGCATGACACTTTTTTCTTTTTTAGTTCTCAATGAACAAGACACCTCTTCTCTTTTCTTTTCAGCCTTCAAGAAGCAGGGCGCTTACCTTCCTTAGTCCTTTAAAAGTAGGATGCCTACCTACCTTATCCTTAAAGAGCAAGATATTTACCTACCTCAGTTGTTAAAAAGCAAGATGCTTACCTACCTCAGTCCTCAAAGAGTAGGACACTTAACACCTTAGTCCTTAAAGAGTAGGATGCTTAACTACCTCAATCTTTAAAGAGTAAGACGCTTACCTATCTCAGTCTTCAAAGAGTAAGACACTTACCTACTTTAGTCTTCAAAGAGCAGGACGCTTACCTACCTACCTTAGTCCTCAAAGAGTAGGGCACTTACCTTTTTTAGTCTTCAAAGAGCAAGATGCTTACCTACCTCAATCCATAACGAGGTGGATGCCTATCGAGTTTGTCCTCAAAGAGCAAGATGCTTACCTACCTTAGTCCATAAAAAGTTGAATGCCTATCAAGTTAAAGCCCACACTAGCTAGCACTTGTTTGGAAGGTTAAACCTAAGAAACTGTAAACTAGTAAGAAGGTCAAACCTTATAAAGCTGATTGAAATTTTTTTCTGTTAGAATCATTGTCGATATATTCGACCTATATGAACATATTATTAATTAGGTCTTTATTTTTCTGTAGGCAAACAAAACCATCATAATACCTGAACAAAATGGTGTCTATTTGTCTTTCACTTGCTTTTGATACTTAGCAATAACTAAAGAGGGGTAGCTATTAACACTTTATTTTGTCCAAGCCAAAATTTGGCATCCTGAGACATAATCAAAAAATAATAGAATCAAAAATAAAAAATAAGGTGACTGTCGGGTGTTGTATCACCAGGCAATATTAGGCGACACGATAGCATGTGAAAAATTTTTTTGAGGTCTGAAATGCCTAGGGATCTATTAAAGAAAAATGTAAAAATAAGGTAACAAAGGTCACTATTTAGGGTGTCACTAAAGCCCTTCAAATAAGCATGGGTTAGTTTCTCATTGTTTGTAACCAAGGTGAGGTATTCAAGGAGCCTAAGGTACATTCAGGTACATTGGTGCGAAGTATTGATACGATGCTTTTATGTCACCAAAAATTTAAATTATCACATGTAGGATCAATACAAGAGTGTTTGGTATAAATATCTAAGTGTGGTATTGATACTTGGCATGTTTGTATCGATACAAGCCTTAGCAGTAGCTAAAGTTATGATTTTTGGCAAAATATATCGATACACAAGTAGGAGTATCAATACAAATCCATGAAGTATCGATATAGGCCTCTAAGTCTCGAGACTAGAAACATTTTTTTGCTCTTGGTATCAATACATATTTCATTGTATCGATACTTATGGGTAAAAGTTGCATTCTGTATCGATACAAAATCTTTTGTATCAAGACACCAAGGTATTATTGCCAAATTTGAGCCATTTTTCAGCCTTTAGAAATCTAATTCAAGCATACTTTTGCACCAAAAATCATCATAATTCATACCAGGCCTTAGCTATGGGCTCATGATTGGACTTAAACAAAATTTTAAAGCCAAAATAGCCAATGTCAAGGAACATTTTCATGAAATATATGTTTATCAAAAGGCATGCTTGGCTTTTCTCTAGTTGCAGATTCTTATAGTCTTTTTGCACCACTACTCTGCATGGCAGAGGCAATGGAAATAAGATTAGCTGAACATAGTACCTGGAGTTGCCTCCTAGTACATGAAGAAAAATTAACAATGCCCTTACTTTTGGCTCAAAGATATTCGTTGAACACATTCCATATAAAAGAACCAATCTTGGCTTAGCAAAAACATGAAAAAAGAACCTACATTACTTTTCACTATTGTTCTTAGCCATCTAAAAAAAACCTCTAACAACCTCCAGACCCAAAAACTCTCCCAAAACACTATTTCATTAACCTCTATCCATTAGCCAAAAGCTTTATCTCGTAGTTCCTTTAAAAGCCTGCTAGAAAATCTCTAAAAACTCAACCTTTCATATAGTTTCATCCTTAAAACCATTTTTCATCAAAATTATTATGGAAAAAGCTTTCTCTTTTCATTTTTTTCTTGCTAAACAATAGCAAAGAGAGGGAAAAAGCTGAGCTTAGAGTTATTGCTCTAGGTAGAAAGAAAAGTTTTGGTATATTTTCTCTACCCGGCTTCATTTACATTTTTTTTATCATTTGCATCATTTTAATGAGCCATTCATGGTGCCATGGCTGTTCTAAGACCTCATGCATTATTATGGCCTTGGTTGTGGTAGTTTTAAAGCCTTGATGATCTTTTTTTTTGCCTTAGCAGTGCTTGAGTGATCAAACATGCTTCTCTTCATTTTTGCCATCAAAACATCCCCAGTCTATGCATCTTTCATATGTTTCATCCATCATTACATGTTTAACACATGCTTGAATCTTTATCTTAACATGTTTTGAACATATTCATGTATTCCCTTACATTTTGATGAGTTTTGAGGCATAAAAATGGTATTTTGAAAATTCTAACATGTTTTTCTTCACTTAAATATGATTATATCATCTCCCATAACATGATCTTTAATGTTATCTCCATGCATCTTATTCGTCACCTTCTTACATTTTTATCATCTTTTTTTTGTCAAAATGTCATCTCTTGCTTGTTTGAATATGTTGTTCATGTTCCTCATTATGTATATCGAATTATGTTCATAACATTTTTGTCACAAATGTTTTCTTGTTTTTAGCAAAAATTGATTTCAACAAAAAAAATCTCCAAGTTAAGTCCATGTTACCTCCAATAGATGGAGACTAGCATGGGTTTAATGATTTCACAAAAATGGTCTTCCAATTTTGGAGACAAATTAAACATTTTATGTCTAGATTCATGGTGAAAAGCATTCTTGTTTTTAAACAAAAATAACCCTTTTAGTTGACAAAAGAAATAATAAGCCTTGATCTTGAGCTGAACACCTTTATTTATGGCATGGTTAATAGGTTGTTTCATCATCCCAAAATACTCTGGGATTGTGGAATGAACTTGTGATGCCCATGTCACTCTTTTCTCTATCACAGACGTTCAGAAGTCTGTAGATCAAGTTTGAGCCCAAGAAACTCGAAAAATCAAATAATCCTTATTTTTGCTCTAGCAGCATATAGTTTGGATTTGAAAATTTATTTTCAAACCATAAATGATTTTTTTAAAATTTTCTAATATTTTCCTTTAAATGGCAGCTAATTATCTTTTCAAAGATGTCTCGTTTGCCCTCGGATCATACTAGATGGGGGAATTATGATTTTTTGAACATTTACTATTTGAAACCCTTGGAACTAGCGCATTACATTCTATTTGGGCTATTCCAGCCCATCAAATGATTTTTTCTATATTATCAAAACATTTTTCCTAGAAAGTTCACAAAATTCCCTTTTTGAAAAGTTATTGTCCATGATTTAATGATTCTGGATAAGTTTAAAACTATTTTTTGAAGTCCATCATGCACTTTCCCTTATACATGCTGCCAATGCTAAAGTAGGCTTAATTTGAAAATTAATTTCACCTAGAAAGTGATTTTCTAGGATTTTTGAAATATTTTTATATTAGTCTTAATCGTGTTACCTTTCTAATAGTACCTCACTTACCTCTTGAAGCTTTTGGATGAACTTGAAATAAATTTGGGAAGGAAGTCAATGTGATGTTGTCCCCTATGTTTTCCAGAATTAAAATTAGCCCCTCTCTCGAATCTCAATCATCGAGACATTCAAACTTCTTGAAATGCATTCGATTGGCTTCCCTTATAACACAAGCTTCTTTGTCTCAGATCAAGGCTTAAGATGAAAATATATTTTATTGATATCTTTGATTTCCCATATTCAAGAAACCTTTTTTTTAATATATAAATAGAAGAAATATCCTTTTTCTTTTAAATTATTAAAAAAATTTCACTCTTAGGGATACTCCAACTCTTTCTCTCTAAGAGATACTCCAACCCTAATATCCACTAAAAAACTAGATTTTCTTTATCGAATTTATTTAAGATTCTTGATCAAATATTTTCATTCTTAGGGATAGTTTAACCCCATCACTCCGAGGGGATGCTCCAACCTTGTTTTCCATTAAAAAACTTGAATTTCCTTTCTCAGATTTATTCAAGATTCCTAATTATTTTCAAAAATAATTAAAAAATTTTATTCTTGGGGAATACTCTAAGCCCACCTCTCTGAGGGGATACACTAGCCTCGATTTCACTTCAAAATCCAAAAATTTTCTTTCTTTCAGATATCCTAGTTTCAATTAAAATCTTCTTTTCATCCCTTAAATTACCATTGAATCTAAATACGTCTTTAAATTTTCATTCCAGTTATTCTTTAATAATTAAAGGCAATTATGAGATACATTCTGATCGTCGTTTTTTCTTTTTTGTTTCTGACTATTTATTTGTGAAATTATTATATTCATTTTCGTCTTCTTAACATATTACGTTTTGTAGTGACCATCATGCATTAATATTTAAAAATTGTTTTCAAAAAAAAATTATAAGGGAATGTTCCATGTTGATATCTCTCCAGTGCCTAAAATAGAAATTTTAAAATTTTAAAATTTAATCCAAAAATTATTTTCATTAAAAAACCCTATCTTCCTTATACTTCCATGATGCATAGGTGATATAAATTTTTTCAAAATCAGGATATGTAATTTTTAAATATTATGCATAAACGAAGATTATATCTAAATAATGACAAAATGAAACTAATTAAATCAAAACAAAAGCGGGATATAGTTAGCGGGTATCAATTTTGGGTGTCATGGGGGTGCTAATCCTTCTCGATGCATAACCAACTCTCGAACCTAACCAACGAATCTTTAGACCTAGTAAACCTTGAAATCAATATTCCAAGTTTTGTAATTCAGAATATTATTTTTGATAAGCATCCGATCATGCCGAGCCCAAAACGATCAATGATGACTCTAAATTTATAGTTACTTCATGGTAACCTTCCTAGACTAATTGGATAAACGATTCATCCGATGGTCTTTCTCCCTTTCATTTTACTATTCTAATTTACATCTCGATCAAGGGATAACGCAAAGGCTCAACCACATCACCATATATATCTTTCAAGTTATGCGTGCCTGCTTTAGATTATTCAAAGAAAAAAGAGAAAAGGGTATGTTGTGATAGGTTTGACTAGGGCAAAACCATAATAGTTAATGGGGTGACTAGGCAATACCTAAATCTAAAAGGTTTGACCAGAACAAAATCATTATAGTCAACAAGGTGATTAGAGTGATAACTAAGTCTAAAGGGTTGACCAGCGTGATACCTAAGTCTAAAAGGTTGACTAGGATAGAATCATAAAAGTAAACAGGGTGACTAACACGATACCTAAGTTAAAGGGTTAACCAAGGTGATACCTAAGTTTAAAGGGTTGACCAAGA
This sequence comes from Adansonia madagascariensis, assembly GCA_038381835.1. Lineage (NCBI taxonomy): Eukaryota > Viridiplantae > Streptophyta > Magnoliopsida > Malvales > Malvaceae > Adansonia > Adansonia madagascariensis. Next base: position 17,032 of record JBBYHL010075057.1, on the reverse strand, counting down.
TGCAACTGTAATAGTTAACAGATGACCAGGGCAATACCTAAGTGTAAAGGGTTTGACAAGGGTAGAACCATAATAGTCAATGGGGTAATCAGGGTAATACCTAAGTCTAAGGGTTGATCGGGGTAGAACAATAAAGGTAAATAGGGTGATAATGTCTAATATTCAAGTTGTTTAAAAAGATCAAAGACTTACCTTTTGATTTTGAGGAAGTCAACATACTAAATAGTTTTTCTCAATATCATGCTCAACTTTTTAATATGTGAATTATCAAATGCAAATGCATACAGAATGCATATGATGAATTCTCATGATCATGACTTTTGATTTATGGATTTCATTATGAGTAGCCTCCAAATCCAACCTGTATTTGGATTTGAAAGTATTTTTAGAAAATGTTATAAACAATTTTTTTCTTATTTTGTGAAGTTAGCCTATGTTTTTACTTAAAGTTGAAGGCATCTATAAGAAATGTTATGGATACTTATTTTCCTTGTGGCAAGAGGATCTATGCTTGTGTTTAGAGTTGAAGGCATTTTTAAAAAATTTTATGGGTGTTTCCCTTTTCTTTTGGAAAGGCAGGCTATGCTTCTACTTTGAGTTAAAGTCATTTTTATCTTGACTTCCAGAATCTAAGAATTTGTCTGATTTTTCCCAAAATGTCGCCAAATATCGAATTAATGTTTATCTATTCAAAAACATAACTTTATGCAGCTAAATAAGAGTTAACATTTCATTGCTCGAAGCATATTTAGATACTCCTATTAAAATTATGAAAAGTATCAGAATTCATCTAAATTCCAGGATTTACGGAATGAGATCATCTTCTTGTTCTAACCTTGGAAAGGATCTACTTGATCAATAACTATGAAAATTTTTAAATAATTTCAACCATGAATTTTTCAATATCAAACATAATGGATATGCCATCTTCATTTTTTGTTGTTGAGGCTTTCTTGTGATTAATGATTACCATTTGAGACATCTTTAAATAAGATGAGAAAATAAATTTAGAGACATAAATGGGGTAGTACTACTAAAATTTGTCTTCAAGAAATTGATACAAGGAAGTTAAAGTTTATTAAAACCAAGTTCAAATAAATGTCCCTTTCATGGAAGTTTCTTAAAAGGCAAATAGTTAAGCTATAACCTTGTTTTAGTCTTCAAATATAATAGCTCAATAGGTGTTAAACTAATGCTAGTAAATACCAATCTCAAGGGGTTAATTTAGAAGGCCTTTAGTACGTATCAATTCCTAAGGTAGGACACAAGGGCTCTACAAGATTATCCAAAAAAAATATTTGGGCTTTCGACTCAACCTTTAGCTTATGTCATGAAATTTCCATAAGTTTGTGGTCATGTCTAATGAAAAAATTCTATTTCTTTGGTGGCTGCCTTTGTTGGTTTTAGAGTAATTCCAAAGCCTCTAAGTTTGTTCTAGATTGCCCTTTTTGGGTTTTCACCCTAGAACTTTATTTGTTTTTCCCTTTCCTTCTTTTTCTTTTTTCATTATTTTTTCTAATTGATTGCTCCATCATATTCCTAAGGACTTAAAAATCATCTAGAAAGATGAATTTTTGAAGAGTTTCTGAGGGATAGCTCGATAGCTGAAATAGCTACGTTTGATCAAAATGGACTTTTAAAGGTATGTAATGTAGGTCATGGTTCTTGGTTTAGGAAGAAAGGATAGATAGGCCCAAATCAAGTTTTTAAGGGTAATTAAATAAAGGATCATTTCTCTTCAGAAGGATTCCTATTTGGCATATCTTTCAAGACAAAACACATCTTTGTTTCTTCCTCTTTTTCTAGTATTCTCATTTTTCTCTTTTTCTTTTCATTTTTTTATCTTATTCTTTTTTTCTTCTTTTTTTTTCATGAAGGAACTTAAAACTTGAAATTTGATTCATCTCTATTCTTGCCCTATTACAATAGATACATTATTTTTTTAGTTTTAAAATAGAATTTCCCCTTATGATTTTAAAGCTTTGCTTCACTTGCCCTTACTGTGAAAGTTGACCCTTGATTAGGGTTTAAAAAAAGAATATATCATTAGGCTTAAAGAGGATTACGAAGGGAATAATTTTATATATCTGTGAAAAGACAGAGAAAAATAGCCATTTTTCATTTCAAACAAAGCCATTTGAATCAACAAGCATTTTCCTAGGAAAAATGATAGTTTTCTTTCTGAAATCATTTGTAGCACCTCAATAACATGATGTTGCACTCAATATTTCTTTTTTTTTTAATTTTTTTCAAAATTTTAGCATAATGTATGCCTCTCAAACATTATTAGCTTTGTAGCTACCAATAACTCTTGGTTTTGGTTAAGCCTTTAAGAAATAAATCGAATTGACATGGAAAATCTTGAATCTCATATCTTATTTATCAGGCATTGGATTGAAAAGGTTTTATCTAAAGGAAAAGGTGTTTTTGGCTCATGTTCGCTCTTATTCTTCCTATATCAAAGATTTGGAAGAGCCATGGAAATTGTGGTAAAAGGTTATCCAAATAAATTTGGGAGATCTTGGACTACCATCATTAATTTAACACATATCGAGCTATTAGTGTCTGAATCTTTACATAACTCATTTGTTCGACCCTTAAAGAATCCAGAAAGAATGTTTAGGTGTAAAAAGTCTATGCTTAAAAGCCCATGACAATTATACAAATGGAGTTAAAGAACCTTTCTAAGAGAGTTCAATTTAATGGTGATCAACTATCCAAATCAATTTTTTTTTCAAAATACTTTCATTACCCAAGATATTGGAAATAATTATTAGCAAAGTTCATAGACTATGAAAGAATACACAATGTTCATGAATTAAACTTCAGTATTTTCAAACAAAAAATTCACAATTTCTAAAGGAAAAGTGTAAATCAAAGTTAAGATAAAAATTGCCCCTACCATAAGGTTAATGACCATTAGGCCAAACGTCCTTGGTAGCCATCTACTAACTTATTAAATTTTGCTAGATTCGCATCGCTATGAGGTTGTACTTGGTTTTCCTTCTACAGAATCTTTTAAAGGGATTTACCTTTTTTCTCTCATTAGGGATGTATTTTGACCTATGAAAAAGACACAATTCTATAACTACCACTAATAGATTTAGATATGGTAGTAGAGTTATTAAAAATTATTTTGGTTACCACCACCAAAAGCCCAAAGATTTTGAAAACTCTTTAAAATGCTTTGGATTTCACCATCAAAGATTTGTTTTTAAACAAACTCTTTTAAATGCTTTGGATTTCACCAGTAGAAGCTTTTGAAAATTCTTTTAAATGCTTTTGATTTCACCACTAACAACTTGTTTTGAAACAAAATTTCTTAAATGCTTCAGATTTTATCACCGAAGACTTTGAAAATTCTTTTAAATGCTATGGATTTCACCAACAAAAACTTGGAAACAAAATTTCTTAAATGCTTTAGATTTTACCACTGAAGACTTTAAAAGCTGTTTGAAATGCGTTGGATTTTACCACCAAAGACTTTGAAAACTCTTTTAAATGCTTTGGATTTCACTATCGAAAACTTTTGAATGCTTCGAATTTCACCATTGAAGGCTTTTAAAACTCATTTGATTGATCAATGGTTGATGTAATGATTATTGTAGTAAGTATGACAATGCAAAGATTTAAAAAGTGAAGACATAGCTCAAAGAATGCCACTATCAAGATTGTTGCAAATGCTATTGAAACGATGCAAATGCACGCATTAACAAAAAGACAAATGCACCTAAAATGATATAAAAACTAGTGTCATTTATGGTGTAGATGCATGTGAATCGATGTAGATGCAAATGTATCTAATGGTGTAGATGTATGTGACATGATGCAAATACAAGTGTAAGTATAGAGGCAAATGCATATGTAGCGATGCAAATGCAAGTGTAAGTATAGAGGCAAATGCATATGTAGCGATGCAAATACAGATGATAAATGATGCACGTGTGTAGACACCTCAATTTGTCCGAGCCAATTTTTTGCATCCCGAGGCATAATCAAAAAATGATAGAATCAAAAGAGTAAAAAATAAAAAATAAGGATGACTATCAGGTGCCATGTCGCCAAGCACTATTAGGCGATAAAAGTCACTATTTGGGGTATCATTAAAGTCATTTAGATGAACATGGGTCAGTTTTCTACTACTTGTGACCAAGGTAAGGCATTCAAAGGGCTTAATTAGTATTAATATGAAGCTTTCACATCACCAAAATTCAAATTTTCATGTGTAGTATCGATATAAGAGGGTTTGGTATCGATTCATAAGGTGTGATATTAATACTTAGCATGTTTGTATCGATATATGCCTTGGTAGTAGCTAAAATTATGATTTTTGGCAAAATGCATCGATATGCATGGGTACAAATTGCCTTATGTATCGATATAACATGTTTTGTATCGATACATCAAGGCATTTTTACCCAGTTTAAGCCATTTTTTAGCTTTCAAAAATCTTATTCAAACATGTTTCTTACATAAAAAATCATCGTAATTCATATCAAACCTTAGCTATGGGCTCATGATTGGACTTAAAGAAATTTTTAAAGCCTAAATAGCTAATGAAAAGGGTCATTTTCATTAAATATATGGTTTGTTAAAGGGCATGTCCAGCCTTTCTCTAGTTGTACAAAGCCACAGCCTTTCTACACCTCTATTCTGCATGATAGAACCAATGGCAATAAGGGCAATGGAGCATAATACCTAGTTGTCTCTTAGTACATTGAAGAAAATCCCATAATGCCCTTGCTTTGTCCTCAAAAATTGGCTGAACCTTGAATTTAAAAGGGAGCCAATCTCGGCTTAGTAGAGGAGGAATAAATTTTTTCCAATAACCTCAAAAATCCTTCAGCAACCTTCAACCTTAAAAACACTCCAAAAAAACCACTGTTCTATTACCTTTCACCATCAACCTTCTTTTATTCCTGTAGCTCTTTAAAATAACCACCAAAACACTTTTAAGACCCTCTATTCCCTTTATCCTTTCTCTTAAAACTAATTTCCATCAATACCCTACCAAAAAACATTTTTTCCATCATTTCCTTGTATATCAGCATCAAAAAAAGAAATAAGGTGAGCCCAAAGTTGTTGCACGAAGAAAAAAAAACTAAAGCTTGAGGCTTTTGGTATATTTTTCAACTAGCTCTATCTTTTTCTCATTTCCAGCACTTACATCATTTTAGTCAACCATTCATGCTGACATGACCATCCTAGGACTCCCATGCATTATTGTTGCCTTGTTTATGGTAATCTTAGGATTTTGATATTCTTTTGATGCCTTGATGTTGCTTGGTAGGCCAAACATATTCTCTTTCATTCTGTCATCAAAACCGCCCCTTTTTCATTTATTTTCTATCATGTTTCACCTATTTTGACATGCTTAACACATATTTAAATATTATTCCTAGCATACATTGAGTAGGTTCTTGCATTTTCTTGCATTTTAAGGAGTCTCATGCCACAAAGATGTTGTCTTGAAAATTTCAGCATGCTTTTCTTTGCTTGAATATTTTCATGTCATCTTCCATAGTGTGATTTTTTATGCCATTCATGGGGTTATCATTTTCATGCATCTTATTTGTCATCTCCTTGCATTCTTGTCATCTTTTATATGTCAAAATGCCATCTTTGCATGTTTGCATGTGTTATACTTGTTAATCTTTGTTTATGTTGTATTTTGTTCATGATATCCCTATCTAGATGCTTGCTTGTTTGCTAAGAATTTGATTCTCCAAAAATCCCTAAGTTAAGTTCACGTTACCTCCAATAGATGGAGAATAACATGGATTTCATGTTTTCAAAAAATTAGTTTTCCAATCTTGGGGACAAGTTAAACACTTCAGATTTGGATTCATGGTAGAATAAATTTAAAGATGCTATTCAAGCAAATTTGCCCCCTTCTAGTTGAAAAATATATTAAGCCTTGATCTTGAGTGTAACGATGGTGGCATGGTCAATGAATTGTTTCATCATACCAAATTACTCTAGGATTGTGGAATGAACTCGTGGTGCCCATGTCATTCTTTTCTTGTGTAACTTGAACTTAACCCCTAAGAAACCTGAAAAATCGAATATCCCTTATTTTTTTGCTTTGGCAGCACTATAGTCCACATTTTAAAAATTATTTTTGAACCATAAATGATTTTTCTAGATTTTTTAATATATTTCCCTTAAAGGGCATCAAAATATGTTTCCAAAAGTGTCTTATTTGCCCTCAAGTTATCCCAGATAAGGGAGTTATGATTTTTTAACTTTTGCTATCTGAAACCCCTAGAACTAATGCGCTATATCTATTTAGGCCACTTTGGCCCATTAGATGATTTTTTATATTATTTAAATATTTTTCCCAGAAAGTTCACAAAATTCCCTCTTCGAGAAGGTATTATTTGTGATTTAACAATATGAATGAGTTTGGAATGAGTTTTCAAAGTCCATCATGGCATTTCCCTTGTACATATAGCTAGTGTTAAGACAAGTATATTTCAAAAATGAACTCTACCTAGAAAGTGATTTTCTAGGATTTTTCGAATATTCTTATATTAATCTTTGTCAAGTTAGATTTCCAACAGTACCTCATTACCCCTTAAAGCCTTCAGATGAACCCGAAATAAATTTGGGAATGGAGATGTCGTGATGTTGTCTCCTATTTTAACCTAATTTTCAAAGCACCTTTATAGCGAAATTTGAATGTCTTAAAATGCATCATATTGGTTCCCTTACAATACAAACCTTTTAGGCTAAAATCAAGGCTTAAGGCAAAAATATATTTTATTCAAATATTTGATTCCCATTTTCAAAAATACCATTTTTCCAAAAATTTTTTTCTTTTAAAAAGTTAAGAATTTTCATTTTTACGGATACTCCAACCCCATTATTTCAAGGGGATACGCCAACCTCGTTTTTCCACTAAAAAACTTGAATTTTCTCTTTTAGATTTATTCAAAACTCCTAATTATTTTCTTAAACCATCATAAATTCAATTAAAACCTTTTTTAGTCCCTTAAATTACCATTAAGTCCAAATACGTCTCTAAATTGTCATCCCGGTTACCCTTCAATAATTAAAGATAATTATGAGATACATTTTGATCGTCCCTGCTTTTATTCTTTTGGTTATGATTGTTTGTTTGAGAAGTTATTATATTCTTCTTTGTCTTACTAACACGTTTCCTTTTTATAGTGACTATCGTGCATTCATGTTTAAATGTGTTTTTGAAAAAATCTTACAAGACAATATTCTGTGTCAGTATCTTTCTAGTGCCTAATACAAAATATTAGAATTTTTAAAATTTAATCCAAAAATTATTTTCATAAAAAATCTATATGCTTTTCATACCTTCACACCGCATACTTGATATAAAATTTTATATCAAAACTTGGATTTACATTTTTCATAAAAAGTCATGCATTAAAGGGGATTATATCTAAATAATGACCAAATGAAACTGACTAAGCCAAAACCAAAGTAAGATATAGTTAACGGGTACCAATTTCAAGCCTCATGGTGGTGTTAATCTTTTCCTATGTGTAACTAACTCCCAAACCCAACCAATGAATCTTTGGTCCTTGTAGACCTTGAAATGAATGTCATAAGTTTCATAACTTGGGATATTATTTTCAATAGGCATCTGATCATGCCTAGATTGAAATGCTCTATGGCTACTCCAAATTTATAGTTACTTTATGGTAACTTTCCAAGACTAGTTAGATGAGTGACTCATCTGATGATCTTTCTCCCTTTCATATTATCATGCCTAATCCAAATCCTAACCGAGGGATAACTCAAAGGCTCAACCACACTACCATAGCTATTTTTTAAGTCGTGAATGCCCGATTTGAATCGTTCAAAGAAAAGAACAAAAAGAGGTACGTTATTACAATGTGATTTAAACGATACAAAAGTTAAAACTTTGTTTAGTTATCTTCTAGGTCTTACCCATTCGTTCTTATCAATTTCAATATTAAGAACACTTTCAATCCTTTCATACCCTAGAAAGGATGTTATCCTAATGATTTTTGAGTTCTCAATGTCAAATTTTTATTTCACCTCTTTCTTCCCATAGGTCAGGTTTTATTTTGATTTGATGCCTTTCAATTTTAGAAACCCTTGTTTCTCTTTATGACACTTTTTAGGTTTTTAAAGAAATGTATTTTGTTTAGAATCTCTAATTTAAAATCACGTCATATTCAAATCTCTCAAGAACCAACGATCGATTATGAAAATTTCTCAGATCATATGATCTGGGTTATCTTCAAGATAGGTTGAAGAGCTTAAAAAACTTTGGTTGACCAAAAACTTTCAAGGTGGATAGGATATATACGTTATTTTCCTAGAGATGAATGGATTAGGTCATATGGAGTTTGAATTTTTTTAAAAATCAAACCAATTTGGTGTTCCTTTAATTTCATAACTGTTAGCTTTTCAATAAGTACCAAATTTGGATGTAAAGGGTTTAGGATAAAAAATTCAAGTTGAAAATAGGATGGATTCAATTTTCAAAGTCAGCCTTTGCAGCTGAGGGTTGACAACCTAAGGTACTTAGGGATTTTTAGGTGTCTTTAAATTTCTCCAAAATTGTTTTTTTTCCTTGCAAAATTCTAAAAATTCCCATAGGTGATACTGGCAGTTTTTCTTGATTTGCTCTTTGCTTAGGGAATCATGATTTGATGAACTTTTAAAGTTACTTCCCTAAAATTGGGTCTTTAAAATGTTCATGGTTTTATTCATAGGGAAATGAATGTAAGGATACAAGCTTATTTTTAAGATCGATCATTGGTATTCCTAAGACTTTTCAGCATCATATTTTTGAAAAGATTTGCTTTTTGGGAAACATTTTTATCTTATCAAAACACTTAAAATGCAAACTTCATAAGATGACGTCAATTCAGAGACAAAGAATTTTCAAAAGAAGGGTTGCCTTTCTACTTTGGATGAGCCAGTAGCAATATTAGGGTTATTCTTTTGATTTTTGAAATTGATATTTTAAGACTTTTTCCCTTTAGCAATCATTATTTCTACTGGTGGTTGCCTTTCTGCCTCGGATGAGCTGACAGTAATATTAAGGTTATTCCCTTGATCACTTGAATTTATATTTTCAGACTCTTTCCCTCTAACGGTCATTATTTTCAAAAATTAAAAAATTTATGCTTACATTTCCTCTTGCTATTTCATTAGTCTTTCCTGTGTTTTATAATAGGTTGTTTTTATCCTTTCTAAGCATGCTAAAAATTCATCTCCCAAGCCCAATGACATTTGACTATCTTGAAACTTCTAATTTAAGAGAAAAAATTCTTTAGAGAACTTTTAGATCTAAGAAAACCTTTATTCTGCCCTTAAGGAAAAATGATCAATCTTTTTATGGGTGGCGCAATGTTCTTTCATCATTGCCCTATGTATAAAGGAATAAAGATTAGCATAGAAAACTAAGAATTAATGCGAGAAAAAATTTTGGCCCTAAGTGGACCCATTAAAGCGCTATGATGCCTATTAGGGCAAATAAAAAGGCCTTATTACTAGCGATGATGCCTGACCTATACGTCTATATCATCTAGTTAAGGCCAAACATATGACTTGCAAGGCAAAAAGAAGCAATCATATTACGAGAGACAATGTTTGCTTATCATCACTTGATATCTGAATTAAAAAATAATGGCAGCTTTTGAGGTGAAACTAAGATCTTACCACAAACGATGATTTTCGTTTATCATTAGCTGATATACATGCTCAAAATGCAAAATATAAAGAGAAAGGTAAAAAGTGTTCCCTTATGTATACCTATTTCAGTAACTTCTAAAATCATGTATGGCTCTAACTAGGTGAGGCCCTTAAAGTTCATTACATGAAGTTTAGGTTGGACATTTAAATAATTTCTTGAATTATTCCTTGAGTCAAAAAGAACTGATAAGGTACCTTAATCCTTATCCATCACAAGTTTATGTTCGAAAGGCTTCAATTCAAGTAGGAGTATTTTCCATGCTCGTAATGAGACTAACACCTTAGGTAGACATAGGAACTTACACCTGATAGGTTTTTTACTGGTCTAGACAGAGGCTAACACCTTAGAAGGAAGAGCTACTTCACCTCTTCCTAAAATATTAGGTAACTATGCTCTCTCCATTTGCTTGAAAGAAAGTCTAATGCATATGCATGTTCATATTGTGTGTGGGGGAACAAACAAACATTTTATGACTCGACTCTTTCAAAAAATAATAAAAAGCCCTATCCTAAATATCCCATAAAAATAATGTTGCAAAGGAAACAAAAGGTTTAGTGAAAAATATATGAACAATAAATACCAAAATTTCCATACAAATCAAAAAATAAAAAAATTGGAAATATCAAGAATTATAGTTAAATATTGGTTGAAACTGAACTAATCAAAATTTAGTTAATATGTAATTAATTTTAGGCCTAACTTTTTAACTTGTCCCTAGTGGAGTCACCAAGCTAATGGTATAAGGAGGGCCGAAATATGAATCTTGACCAGCTTGACTTAGAAGGAGATATATCTCTTTATATCCTCATTCCTATATATCTCTTCATATCATTATTTTTTTATTTCTTGGGGACATATCATTATTATCTTTTAGGAATCGGGTTGTCGAGATGAACTGCTCAATCAACTTAACCCTAAATAGTCATTACAAAGAGACCATTTATTTTGGAGTCTCCACCAATCTATTTTGGTAAGGTGAGATTGGTCACCTATCGAAGTTCATATTTCAAGGGTTATGAAACCTTTAAAAACAAACTCTAAGGTCTATGATAATACTAGAGATCATATTTAAAGGGTTCAGGAGTCTATTACAATGATGAGTTAGTATCAATCCCTCTTATGATATCCAGTAATCAGTACCTTATTAATCATGTGTTAGTTTAAATATGATTTTTATTTAGTTTCAATATCCGATAATTGATCATAACTCCCATATATCAAAATAATATTTTATGAAAAAAATTTACTATTTCATTTGAGAAAATTGGGTTTTCTATATTTTTGAAAATCAGAATATCTTTCATACCCCACTGAAGAGTCAGAGGAATATGAAAGGTTTCATCATTATCTTTTTCATACCCCAAAAAAAAGTGAAAGGAATATGAAAGGTTTTCAAAATCAGAATATCTTTCGTAGCCCACTAGAAGGCCGGAAGAATACGAAAGGTTTTTCTTTACAAAATTCATAAAAAAATTCTTGATTTTCTCATTTTTAAAAAGATATCTCATTACTAAAATAATCTACAAAACTCTTTCCATATGTTGGGAGAAATTTTGCATACTACTTTAATTTAGATACATTTCCTTAATTTTGAAAATTTTGATTATGTCAAAAATAATAAAAAAAAACTTATCCTAAGACTCGGACTTGGTTGAAGAGACCAAAATGTCCCTTAACGTACATCTTTGACGTGAAAGTATCCTAGTAACCCTAAAAGATTTGGTTTTAAGGTAAATTATTAAAACATCCTTAAGATATACTTTCGACATGAAAGAATCCCAATAAGCTAAAGGACTTGATGACATCATAAACGAACGAACATATTCTTACTATACAGCTTCGACATGGAGGTATCCTAGTGATCACATTTGACTTGGCTCTAATATAAATTATTAAAGTGTCCCTAAGGTTTACCTTCGACATAGAAGTATCCTAATAACTCTAAAGGGCTACAAAATGATATGACAATTATATCCTGAATAAGTAACTTAGAGATCAAATTTGACCTAAAATGCAAAAATTACTGATAAGTCTCTAAATTTCATATTAGCCCCAAAATAGCTAAAAATGCTAAATTTTTTTGAAATGTCCAAAATACCCTAAATGGGTAACTTTTGATAGGAATAAGCTAAATAACCCTAATTTGCAATGTTTTGCTATAAGGTCTTTAAATTTATAAATTTATAAAATGCCCTAACAGGTTAAACATAAATGAAAAATACCTAAGAAAATTTAAAATGCATGAAAAATTCACCAAAATTGCTTAGAACCATTCGACCAAGCTTGGATCTTTAGGAAACAAACTTATAAAAATTTCATTTTAGTCCGTAATGTTAGATTTAATTGCAAAATGGCTTAAAAATATTCAAATTTTACTAAAGTGGGCTAATACCATTTGGCTAAGTCAAAAATATCCTCTTAGTTTTGAAAAAATGGGAAAATTATAGAACAATCCCTAGGGATTTGATCAAGATAAGAAATGCCCCTAAATGGCCTTAAAAATATGAAAATTGCATTTTGACCACATAAGTTTTGGCCAAGCTAAGAAACACCCTAAATGGGTTAAAAAATTTTAGAAAAATTATGAAATAACCCCTAAAGCTACTGCCATGATCCAATATAGCCCCTAAATGGCCTAGAAAATAAAGGAAAATTGCATTTTAACCCCCTAAAGTTTTATCTATTTAAAAGAAGTTCCAGAAATTTTCTTTTTCCATAAATCCAAGCATGGATGCATGTAAAAATTGTCCTAAGTTACTACCAAACTCAGATCATAACATGGAAAAGCAACTTTAAATAAAACATGGAAAATCATGGTAGCATAAATTCTATCACATAACATAAAACAAAGTTAACAATATACATGAATATAAAAATTCAAGAACATCCAAAATCAATATCAACTCATTTAAAATCTTCAATTTAAAAAACCTTTAATAATAAATAAGCAAGATGGTGAAATAAAACACCAAAGCTTTGTTCATTACTTTCACCTAATTAAATCAGGTTCATGAAGTTCACTAAAGGGAGAAAAAAACACTTTGAAAATCAAAGAGAAATGAAGATGGATGATATAAAATGAAAATTTTTTGAAGGAAAACTTAAAAGAAATATACCTTTCTTGAATCAAAACAACTTAATTTCAATATTAGAGCTTTGAAAACTATCCTTTTTTTCTCTTTTTCTCTAAATTTTCTGTCTAAATTTTTTCTTTCTTTTATATTCCCATGGACGGTGATGAAGATGGTGAATGAAATAAAAATCAAGTTCCCTACATCATATAGGCCATTGGGCCAAGGCATTTTTTTCATGCCTATTTTTTTTTTAACTTTTTAACTTTAATTGAATTAAAGCTTACAAAAATTAAATGCCTATCAATTCTTGTCTAAAATTATCCATAATATTCATTCTTATCGAAATAAGCTTGGAATAATCCAACTTAAATCCAAGGGTGGAAAATATGTTGTTAAATTTAAATCTTGATCCAATGGTTAAAAATGTTTAAATTATTCAACAAAAATTTTGATTGGGTGGAAAAAATGACTTATTCAAAAATTAACACAAAATGCCACATGCATATACATATTTTATTAGTTAAAAATGAATAACATTCAATCTAATGGCTATCAACACATTTGACAAGTCAAAATTTCATTTAATGGTTGGTAATATGTTGGAAAATTCCACCTTAATTTTGATTAGTTAAAACAAGGTTGGTTATGGCACATGGATTTTACTAGAATAAACAAAATTACTACATGTAAAAGCACATAATTAAAAGAATTTCCATACCCAAATTGGAGTTTTAAATTTTACATCCAAATTTCAAGAATAAAATGATTAATCAAAAGTATTCATATAATCAAAGTGAGTGATAATCAAATTAAAATAATTTTTATGCCAATTTTAAAAGGATTAAATAAAATTTTCATGAGAGAAAATAAAGAAAAGACTAATTACAAATCTTCATTTAAGAAAAGGGAATAATAAATAAAAATCTATTCATGGAATCCCAATTAAAATTCACATGTATTACAATATTTGATTAGGATCTTGATATATGTATATGAAAAATAATTAATGAATTCATGTGCAAGAAGTTCTTAATTTAAAATCAAATGAAAGAATTTAGAGAAAAAGGACTAAAGAATTAAAATCCATGTAATCAAGTGATGAATCAAAATACCACATGTGATAAACCCAATTAAGAATTTAATTATATGGGAATTTCAATTAAAAAATTGTAAAGAAAATTCAATTAATGAAATTGATATGTAAAAATCCAATTAGAAAATTTTGGATGGAAAACCAAAATAAAATTAAAGAATTCAAGCTAAAAAGTCATAAGAATTTTCTAAAATTTCAAAAATTAAGATTTAATTCCCATAAAAAGGATCTTGGAAAATTCCATGCATTGATATTTTATATGGAATATTCATGTATGAATTAAAAGAAATGAAAAGGAATAAATGAAAACAAATAGATAAGAAAATCTAAGTGTTGAACTCTAAAAAATAATTTTTCTAAAATTTTATGTGTAAGAAAAAGGCACTAAAAGTTTCAAATTAATAAAAATTTACGAAAAAAGCCTTACAGAAGAAAATTGCATTTAATAAAAATAAATCAAAATTTCAAAAAGCTACATCCAAGCTATTTTAGTGAAATATGTGAAAAGATTTAAAATTCTAAACTCTAAAAATTTTATAGATAAGAAAAAGTTCATATTTTGAAAACAAGAAAATTCTAAAAATACTTTCAAAATTATAAAAATGAATTGAATTCAACATTGTTACTCAAAATGATAATCAATAAAAATAATAAAGATGAAAACCTAAAATCTGGGTATGTTTTACCATAAAACTTTCACGAGCATGACAACTCATGGTATAGTGAAAAATTCAAAATTAATGAATAAATTTGACAACTTGACATCTAGTGGTATAAAATGCAAGATAGATTTTTTTTCTTGAATATTTTAGATTTTTCAGAGTATTAGCGTAAATATTGTATGGGTATTGGTAAAATATACGATGGTCGACTCCTCAAATTTTACGAAGAAGCCTTAAAAAGTTCCTAAAAATGGACAATTTAACCATGATAAAAACTATTTTTTCTCTTGAATATTCGTCCTTCTTATTCAAGATTTATTCTCTACAATTCTCAACACTTTTTCATCACGTGCACATGTAGCCACTTAGGCATGACTAAAAAGGTTTTGAAAATGCGTACTGTATTTGGAAAAGGTTAACTTCTACTACGGTAACCACTAGGTTCTCAGTATCGGATATTTAGGATTATCAAAAAAGGAGCATGGATAAAATTAGCTGCCTACAAGTAGCCCGACCATGAATAGATCTAAACATTACTTAACATTTCATTTAAAATAAAAAGATTTATTTAAATACAAATCAAAGAATAAAGACTTATTTAAGTATAAAAAATATATAAAAACTTCTAAATAAAGTAATAAAATTTAAAGACTTTGTTAATATTCTACCATAGGAAAATCAAAGATAACAGAAAGGTTAGATCTACCTTAGTAGAATTGTACCTTGTCTTCCAAGAACTAATCCACTATATAAATAGCCATAATCACACATAAACAATAATCAGTGCTTAGAAAAAAAAAACTTTTGATTTTAAGGAAAAAAAGTATTATTTTTTAGAAAAAATTTCTTTACTGTGATGCATGTTTTAGATCCATGTGCTTTTATGATAATCCTTGGTCTCAGATTTCTAAAATGAAATGAGGTTTTCTCTTATTTTTAAGTGGATTTCAAAAATTGGTTCTAAAAAAAAGGGAAATATGGTTTTCATGAATTTGGTTTCCGGAAAGAAGTTTTGAATATGGTGCTCTAAATAAAAAAAAAAGTTTTGAAATCAGGGTTTGATTATTCTAAAAAAAAATGAAAATTTTAAGAATTCTAGATTTTGACAACCAAAATCTAAAAAATTTGCTTTCAACAAATGGTTGAATTTCTCAATAACTTTTAAAAGCATTTGTGAAATGTATTTACTAGTCTCGCCCAAGCACGCTTAACTACAGAGTTTTGATGGGATCCGTTACCTTAGTGCTGGTATAATCACACCCATCACATTATGCACCAACAATATATAAGAGACCATCCTCACCTGCTCCATCCCTGATGCAGGCCCGCATCTTATGAGATTACATTTCGCACCATTAAACCTCGAAGAAATACGATTTTTTTAATTAACCTTGTTTTTAAAAAGTATATTTGTTTTGATCGACCAATTTCTCAACTCAAACCCAAGTGCTTAAAAAATAAATTCAAAAAGGGGTGCAACATGAGGACATCCAAGAGGTCACCCATCCTAGTACTACTCTCGCCCAAGCACGCTTAACTACGGAGTTCTGATGCGATCCTGTGCATTAGTGCTGGTATGATCGCACCCGTCACATCTTGCGCCAATAATCTATAAGAGACCCACTTCGCTCGCTCTATCTTCGATGCGGGCTTGCATTTTGTGAGATTATATTTTGCACAATTAAAACTTGCAGAAACACGATGTTTTTAATCAATCTCATTTTTAAAAAGTATATTTGATTCGATCGATCGATTTCTCGACTCGAATCCTAGTGCTTAAAAAATAAATTCAAAAAGGGTACAGCACGAGGACTTCACAAGAGGTCACGCATCCTAGTACTACTTTAGCCCAAGCACGCTTAACTGCGAAGTTCTAATGGGATCCGGTGCATTAGTGCTGGTTGGATCGCACCCGTCACATCTTGCACAAACAATCTATAAGAGACCTTCATCGCTCGCTCCATCTTCAATACGGGCTTGCGCCTTTGGAGATTATATTTCGCACGATTAAACCTCGTAGAAACGTAATTTTTTAATCAATCTTGTTTTTAAAAAGCATATTTGTTTCAATCGATCGATTTCATGACTCAAACTGAAGTGCTTAAAAAATAATTTCAAAAAAGGGTGCAACACGAGGACTTTCCAGGAGGTCACCCATCCTAGTACTACTCTCGCCCAAGCACACTTAACTATGAAATTCTGTTGGGATCTTGTGCATTAGTACTGGTATGACCGCACCCATCACATCTTGCGCCAACAATCTATAAGAGACCCCCCTCGTTCGATCCATATCCAATGCGGTCTCGCATCTTTCGGGATGATATTTCGCAAGATTAAACCTCGTAGAAATGTGATTTTTTTAATCAATCTCATTTTTAAAAAGTATATTTGCTTCGATCGATCGATTTCTTGACTCGAACCCAAGTGCTTAAAAAATAAATTCAAAAAAGGGTGCAACACGAGGACTTTCCAAGAGGTCACCCATTCTCGCACC
>JBBYHL010074633.1:81492-95853 GCA_038381835.1 Adansonia madagascariensis | reverse complement strand
GCCATAAACATGCATTAGCAAGTTCTTAAGTCTCTTTAATGCTTTATATTCAATTATGCTTGCATGAGACTTAGGATATTTGATTATGTTATAAGTTCATGATTTATGGCTCAAACAAGTTGGTAAACATTGAAAATACTTTTTAAACATGTGCTTATATGGTTTGAATGAAAATCCTTTAATTGCATATTGCCTTACTTATGTGACCAAACATGCTAATTCATTCAAACTTGATTTTAAAAATCATTTTAATCCAAACTTTGATTATTCATATGAGTTTTAAATGCTGAAATTCAAAAGTTTGAATTAGAATATAAAATCATAGGTTTTGCAATGCCAAATTGCATATTTTTTTAAGATTTTTTTGAAACACTTAAGGCATGTATCGATACTTAGAGTCTTGTATTGATACAATGAACAAAAACCCAGAAAACCCCAACTTGTATCGATAAAATGAACTTTGTATCGATATATCACTATAAACAAACCCCTGTATCGATGCAAGTAGTGAACTTTTGGCAAATTTCATGTTTTTTTGGGCTTTTAAATGCAAAATTAGTCTCTTTAATGAGTTTTTATGATTTTTAAACCTTGATAAACATCGTTTCATAACTCATCACATGCTACCATATATGCTTTATGTTCTTCATTCATCAATATTTGGTATCACTTATTTCAAAATGCCATTAAGCATATTGAACATCTTTCATTCCTAACAAAACCTAAGCTTATTAAATATTCTTTTATAAATAAAATCTTGGTACCTCTAATACTCATATTTTGCCAATATTGTTTTTAAGTTTTGTAAAGTTCATAGAGATAAATCCATCCTTGAAAGATAAACAATTGCATAGCAAAAGAAAGCAAATTAAGCATGCAACCACTTCAAATCAAACCAAAACCATCAAAGAATGCTCAAACATTAGAAATGATGATCCTTCAAGTTACAATGAGCATTTGGTAAGGTTGAGGTAATCATCAAACAAATGTTATTAAATTCTTATCCTTTAGCATTAAGTTTGCAGACATACATGAGTCAATTATATATATAATTAATATTCTAGTGTGTAATGTATGCTTAAAATGTTTTCTTTGAATGAATCTTTGAACATGCGTTAGTACATAATTCTCATATTTAAGCATGTTCTTTGATTAAATGTTTGCTCAAATGATTTTATTAATATATCATGATGACCAAATGATCTTTTATTTGAACCTATGGAAGTTTGTTACGTTTTTCTTGAATCTTTTTAACATTCCGTATGTCATTTATTGTAGTATGCATATATCTCTCAAATGTGCTTAAATGACTACAAAAGAATACAAAAATTGGATGAACTACACATTATGACTTAAATGCATATATTTTTCTTAATAATTGGTATACATGTTCTGAAATGATCCATTGTTAATATGCCTTTTAGAAATCTTGTTGGAATTAGTCCTTAGATTTGAATTAATCTTAATTCAACTTTTTGATATTCCAAAAAGGGGGAGAGTTTTAAGGGTTAATTTGCTTACTTATACTTCATTTATACATATATGTCTATGCTAACAAATAGGAAGATTTCACATGTGCTTACATTATTTATATTATCGAAATCTTTAATATTTTGTGTTGTACTCTTAAAGCCAAATATGAACAAAAATGCCATTGCCAAATTTTCAAAACTTTTTTTTTATAAAATCTCCATAAGTCCATTTCATAATGCTTTTAAGAAGAAGGAGTTTTATTGAAAATCTTTAAATGACTACGAGGGAGTTTTACAAGAAAATTCACCTTAAGTTTTGTCATATCAAAAAGGGGGAGATTATTAGCTATATTAGCTTTGAATTAATCTTAGTTTTGATATAACTAAAACTTAAGCTTAATTAGCTTGTGTTTAAATATTTTTAAGATTAGTATTTTTCAATGAAATATTTTGTAAAATTTAAAAAAAAAATACTAGAATATGTTTTAACTCCTTCAAGCACCGAAAAATATGTTCTTAATACATATTTTATATAAAAACAATTTTTAGATAAGTTTTACATGTTTTAAAGTAATGAAAAACCTTTTAAAATTGATTTTCATATGAATGTATCAATACACTATGTGTATGTATCAATACAATACTTGGCAATAGCTAAATAACCTTAAAATATAGAAATCACTATTTATGTATCGAGACAGATCATTCTATATCGATCAGGACTATTCATGTATCATCACAGATCTTTCCATATCGATACATGACTGTTTAACGGTCATATTTTGAACCGTTAAACACAATGTATCGATACCCACTCAATTGTATCGATACAGAGGCACGAGGAACAATGGGAAATGATATTTTGAAGGCTCCAACGGCTATATTCCTTCACCAAATATCCCCAATGTCTATAATCATGATCAAGGCTATAAATAAGCCTCTCCAACACCTTCAAAAGTAGAAGAACCAAGAGAATTATGCTTAAAGTCAAATTTTTCATCTTTTTCATCATTTTCACTATGTAGTTCATCCTTGTATAGGATTAATTCTTCCTATTTTTTTATTCTTCATTTTGTATCTTTAGATACATATTTTTTTTTAGCCAAAATTCTTGTAAACACCTAACATTTAGAGGTTTTATTTGTTTACTCTCAAATTCTTGTAAAAAAGGGAGTTTACTACTTAGCCATTGAAAAGTAGAGAAGGTTTCTACTTAGACTTCAAAAGTAGTGAGAAAGGGTTCATCTTATCCACAAAAGATAGGGGGTAAAGGTTTCTGTCTTAGCCTTGAAAGATAGAGAGTGTAAAGGTTATACCGTATCCTTGAAAGGTAGACAATTCAAGTTAGTGAATTAAGGAAATCTGAGGCAAGTGAGGCCGAGGTAGAGGACGTATGCAATTGAGGCTGAACCTCTTTAAATCATTAAGTTTGTTTCTCTTTCCCTTATCTTTAATTGTTTATTTCTATTCACTAACTTGCACTCCAAAGTTTAATTGTTTAGATTTCTAAATTTATTTATCAAAGTTTTAATTTACCAAAATTTTGAGAAATCAATTCTCCTCCCCTCTTGATTTCATTCACCACTAAAAGGTCAACAACCTATAAAGTGAGAGAAATCTAAATACTTAAGTAAGGTTTACATATAATCTTTTATTAGAAAGTCCATTTAGGAGTTTCTCTGAGAATATGAACAAGTCAATAACTACGTGAAAGGCATAAAAGACTTGTTTGAACATTTTAATAGGGTTTAGCCTTAATGCCTTAAAAAAAAAGCTTTCAATAATAAAGGATAATGGTTTCAAAATCAAGCATGGGTACATTATAGGAATAAGACACATTGTTATCCAACTTAAGTCCTTGAAATTCAATTTCCCATGCTTCTATATTCGTTCTTTGCCTAATAAGTAGATGATTGAAAAACAAAACAAATTATGTAGCGAAATTTTAATTTTTTTTACATGGATCGTACTTGATCATTTTGTTATATACAATAAAATGCCATAATCAATTTCCTAAGTTGTAGATCTACAAATGCCATCCAAGAATTCCTAAAACGAATCTATGTGAAAGTTTCAACCAACTAGCCTTCTCCACTAATCTCCAATTTCTGCATGGTAGAGTATGTGAGCACTCTTTATCTCGATCAACTTCAGGTTTGTACATCTTGATTCTTCTTTAAGACCACCTTGTGCCAACAGGTTTTAGAATTACGTGATGCTGTGATGAAAACCCTAGGGGGATGGGTTTAACCTGAACCCTAGGCTGTTGCTTCTTATTTATATCAGATAACAAGGTGGCCCTATTTTTAATTTAATTAAAATAACCTCTTGAAAACCCTAATGAGGTGCCAACCCAAGTGTGGTTATAAGCCTTAAACTCGATCAAGTCCTAATGTACCCATACATTATTTTGGCCTAATAAATTTTAATAAGTTTAAGCTATTTAATCTGAATACTTAATTTAATTATAATTAAACCGTTAATTTTATTTAATATGATAATTTTTCATAACTTCAATTCTAATTCAAAATAAAATCATGACAATTTTACTCAAATAGAATAATTATCAAAATAAAATTACTATAGTAAAATAATTAATTTACTCACAAATTAACAATAAATAAATAAAATAATTTTTTAAATTTATTTGGAATATTATTCATATTTAATTTATAAATAAATATTTAAACAACAATTCATAGATATGAAATTCATTATATAAATAATTAATTTTCCCATATCTGTTTAACTTAAATTAATTCCTATATTTATCAAAAGATAAATATAATCAATTTAAATTACTAGTTTTTGTCTTAAATAAATATTTAATCAAATTATATACATATTTTAAATAAATAACATCAAACTTTTTTTTTTTATTCACTGAAGAAAATGCCTACACCTACAAAGAAAGTGTATTCATCATACCACTTCACCTTATTAAGAATCATTCGACTTCGAGTATTCCGATCAATAACCATTTATCAAGTGATTATGTTGAGCTAGTGGAGGGATTAATTGGACATATATAATTAGACTCTAATAATCTATGCATTAATTATTCTATACCAAATAAATCACATAATTCTTAATTTTAGAGTCATACCACTAAAAACCTGAGATTGCACTCCCAATTATAGACTGTATTACATAAACTTTATAAATAGCCTTTTAGTCCAATGACCTTGACATTTGTGTAACACTCTTATATGATATCCGTGATCAACTTAAGGCTAAAATCCATTTTACCTACTTGATCACTTTTTCTTAAAGTTCTGTTATACTCTTTATGTGAAAATGATTGTTCACTATATGTGAATAGTTTATCATTTGATTAACAAACGATTGAGGCCTTCTCCATTTTCACTATCCTATATAATGCAATTTAAGAGGATAACTTTAACTCTTTATAAGGGCTATGATTCCATATATATAAGTAAAACTCTCACTGAGTATAGATCATATAACCAACGAACCAGTCTAGTAGCTTACTACTTTGAGATGCTTTAGCCTTTGGAACATCAAAGCATATAAGTTATACACATTGAGTCAAATACTTATTCATGATTTACCCAATTACACAATGAACGTCTAAATTGAATTAATCTAGGTAAACAAACTTATTAATGGATTAATTACAGTTTGTTCCAGTCCTATATATCATCACCTCTAGGCAAGATATCTATGTCTCTACTTAAGAGTTAGCCTACTCCAGATGGCCAAGATAAGCCATCTTTCTAATTGGATTTAGAATGATATAGTAGTCTTAACATGAGTTAATTGCTCATATTAATCCCATAGACCACGATTATGAATTTAGACTACTTACCTTAGAATATTGTTTTCCCGTATATAAAGTCCCTTATATACAACATTCTGATTGTATAAAACAAGTAGTCAATGAGCCATATTTGTTTACTTTTACTTTAACATGTAAACTATACGAGGACGGAATAGCAATAATGTATAAAAAACTTGAATATATAAATATGAATAATCATTTCAAACTAATGATATACATCATACTGTCTTTTATTCTTAGGGCATTTCTAATAGTAAAGGTGTTCAAGGGCAGGGTCAAAGTCATGGCATAAACTTTTGGATTCTTTGCCCAAGCGCAACTTTGGCCTGACCTGTGTGCTTGAGTTATTTTACAAATATATAAAAAATTATTTTATATTAATTTTTATATGTAATTATAATTAAATTGAAATAAAAATTATTTATTTTATCAAACAAGTAGTGATTTAGGTTGGGCCAGGCCAACTTAAATCACTAAATGCAAGCCCAAGCCCTACCCACTTCAGGTCAAGCCTATCATTGAATAGGTTTGCTAATGAGTTTAGAAAATTTAAAATCTCAAGAACATATATAAAGAAAAATGGTCTATTAATGAATTGTTAACTATGTTTAGGAGGAATAAAAATTGAAGAATGAGAAAGTAATTACTATTTGACTAGTAACTCATGGAAAATTGGTGATAGGAAAGTTAAAGATGTTTAAAAAGTGAATAATGAAGGAAAACCTACTAATAAAGAAAAATGGCATCAAATGTTTTTTGTATGATGTTAGACATATAAAGAAAAATTGCTTTAAGTATAAAAGCAGCTTAAAAAGAAAGGTAAACTCATTTCTTATGTATGTCATAAATCTCATTTTGTTGATGCTCCTCATAATTCATGGTGGTTAGGCTTTGAAACAATACCATCAAGGCTTTCTAAACCTATGGGAATTGATGAAAAGTGAAGGGAGCATCTACTCTGAAAATAGGTTACCTTCACAAGTGAAAGGAATTGGGATTCTTAGCATCATTTTGAAATCAAGATATATTTTAAACCTTGAAATTTTTGTATTCCATCATTTTCAAGATATTTAGTTTTCATTCTTAAGTATTGCAAATTAGGTTTAGAACTTAATTCAATCTCTATCTTAAGTTGATTTCTGTACATATTTTTATATTAAAGAAATGTGCACTTAAATTTCAAATGAATGAATTCTGTCATTTAAGGTTTTAGACTTTGTTGTGCAAAATGATGATAATATGAAACAAAAACTAAAAAGTCAAAAGTAAAACTCCTTATAGTTAATTTCCAATATCAAGGATCACTACATATGGCGAAAATGAGATAAGTTATATGGAAAGATAGATTTTGAAATTATTCTAGTTCTATAGTGTTTAAATTTGAAATGTGAAAAAGTTTCGATAGAATTAGTGATAATCATTAGGAATGAACTTAAACATTTTATCCTTATCCACGTATTCTGATCTTAGGTCATTTAAACAAGGACCTCCCAAAAAGGAAAAAATGAAAGAAACTCTATGTAATAACCCTTATCGAGGACATGAATAAGAAGATGGCTAATTTGAAAAACCTTTTTCTTGAATTCCTTGAGGTCAAACAAACAAAACACATTTTCAAAAGATCTAGAGGTTGGTATTTTAATATGTGTTTAAAATTATGCTGTGACTCTAAAACATCTTAAAACTCTATGAACAGCCCCATATCATAAATTTCATGCCCTTCTTTCCAAGGCCTTTATCTACGACAAACATGAACCAAAATGCCTTTTCTTTACTCGTTAGTTAAAAGCATATCGAGGAAAATTGAAATCAAAACAAACTCTATAAACCCAACGTTTAGAGAGACTTGAGTTATTTCTCATTAAAATTTGAATTCCCATTTATATGACCAACCAAAATAGAGCATTATTTATGGTTGTGGCAAATATGTGGTAATTTTGAAGAGGCGTGCATTAAGAAAAGGGAAAAGTTAAGTGCAACAACTTGTTATTAAGATACTTAAAATGATTTAAAAAAAAAGTTATCTTTTCGTTCTTCTAAGGGAAGGTTTTTAATTTCAATAGTTCTATTTGAAATGAAAAATGGCTACCTTTCATTATCCCTTTGCGTATACAAAACTTTTCACCTTAATTAGTTTTTTTGAACCTAGTGAATTCTTCCTCCATTAAACCCTAACTAAGGATCACCTTGCACGCTAGGGAAGATATATTTAGGAATCATAAAGGGACAAATTCCACTTTTACGCTCTGAAAAGAATGTCAATATCGTGGGGCAAATGCAAAACCAAATTGAGTTTCCAAAATCTAGAATTCTTTTCATGATAGGAAAAACATAACCAAAACTATTTTCTAAAATCTTTATAATATTGAGAAAATCTATGTTTTAGAAAGTTTGGAATAAGATTTTGGGCTAATGTTTTCTATTCATTTTTCTTGTTATTTTTCATTTTGAAAAAATGAAAAATATTTTTTTTGAATTTTTCCCTTTTGGCCTAATCTAAAAATAAAAGGTAAATTTTTTTTTGAATATATTTTTATCTTTTTCAATTTTGGTTGAATAAGGAAAATATTAATAAAATGTTTGTTCATTTTTTCTATGTTAGGTCGAATGTAGAAAAATATATATTAGAGGAAAGAAATTTTTCTTGTTTTCAGGTTTTAATGAAAAATAACATAACAATAAGTTTTCTTGTCTTCTGGTTTTAATCAACAATAAGAAAATATAAAAATATGTTTTATTATTTTTAGGTTTTAATAAAAAATAAGACTTCATTACAAGGAAAAGGAAAAAAAAAGTGAATATAGTTAAAAGTAATAAAAATAAAAAATGGTTTCTTTAGTCCTGGGTTTTAGTTAAGAAAATAAATAAAAATTATTTTCATAGATCTTGGCCAATGAAAGAAGATGTGATTTAAGATTTTTGAAGAAAACATCTTGTAAAAAAAAAAAAGGGAGAGAAAGAAAGGAAACTTTGATTCGAGCATAAAATTCCTTTTCTGAGTTAAACAAAGTTAAAGCCCAAAATAGGTTTTTTTTCACAATCCAATTAAAGTTTCTTTTTATGTCTGATCATCTTCATTAGGCATTGAGATCATCATGTCCAAAAAAGAAGCACATCTCAAAATGACCTTGTTTTTATTTTAGTTTAGAGTTCATGTTAGGTTAATTAAACTGGCATAACGATATTTTTATATGCAACATACTTAATTATCATATTCATGATAGTTACATCGATGGAAACTTGGATTTCGAAAAACAAGGCAATTTGCTTGCGTTAAGGTCTTTTTCAAATCCTTTGCTATGTGAATAGGGAGGATTTTGAAAATTACCCTTAACACGGAATACCCTTTAAATGATAATTTCATAAACCTTTTAAAAATAATAAAAAAATCCTATGTTTCATTGAGTTATCATGAAGTATAGGAAATTTTATAATTATGGGAATTTCGGGTCATTTTTTAACAATGAAATTATTTTTGTCATTTATGGGATTATAGCTAAATATTGAAATTGAAACCATTAAGCTCTTGACATAAGATAACACATGGATAGAAGGTACTAATTAGAGGGTATCATGAGAGTCCTAATCCTTCCCTACATGTAATCAACTCCCGAACTCATCTTATTTTCTCTGGTTTTCAAAGTAGAACTTGATGTATCCTTCTTTAAAGAATTTCAAAAAAATTCATAAAAGAGAGATTTTAATGGTGACCAATCACACCCAACCAAAAAAATTGGTCGTGACTTTTGTTTTCTCAATTATTTCATAATATCCATGCACATCAACCTTGATGTTGACAAAGTTAAGCAAGTGAATCGCTATGATAACACACAACCGACGACTAATATTTCTACTTTAATATGCTGCATTCTAGCATGTTATGAATAAAACATTGAATTTTTTGTTTCTTGATAAATTGTGATTCAATATGCTTCATTTAGGTCAACTCAATGACCTCTTTGTCATAAGAGGCTTCAAGGATAAATGATGATCAATGATGTATGACAAAATCAAATCAGGTAAGTTATAAGTTTCGACTAGATCCATTGTAAGTGAATAAATCAACTTATGTTTTGTTATCTTATGACATCGTCAACAAACTAGCAAATGTCTCCATGGTTTGCTTCAATGATTGCATAAGCATGGGCGCAAGGAAATGCTCTCATTTGCAATTTTAATCATGTGCATTGATGAGTAACCAAGTTGATGGAAATGCCTTCATTGCCCTGACTTCCTTTAGCGGTGAAATAATTAAAACAAGAAACATGAAATACTTAACTCTTCAAGTACTCTCTAGAAAATTTTCCTCAACATTATGCCTAACACTATTTTTCCAATTTCTGACATCCTACTTGTCCTTATAAATAATTTGAGCCAACTTCTCTCTATAATCATCGATGAGGGAAATGATTTTGCCTTGCTTCTTTTTAACCAACACTACATTGAATGACTCAATAATCGGTAGTTACCATTCACTTTTTTCCCACCGTGCATCAATTTTTTAACTTTAACAATAAAGTTTTCGTTAATATGTCTGTAATGATATGTATGAGAAATTGACCCATATATTTCGCCCACAATAGTGATAATATTCTGGTTCTTATTAGAAATAATGGTTATCGCAACATCTCTAGTAATATTTGACTTCAAAATTTCCAAGAACTAAATCCAATTCTTTAAACTTTCTTTGCTAACAATTGAATATGTGAGTGGAGAAAGCTAATCATATACTCATATTGAGCCAGCTGATAATATTGTCCCTTTATAAGGTTTACTTAAATGTCAATCATTAAAAATTTAACCCTTGACAGCTATTCAAAAATCCCATAATTGAGCTTCCGTAAGCGATGAACAATTATTTAAAATGATCACCAATATCATAAGTGCGAATTGCTTTGGTTGCACAACCATGGAACTAATTTGTCCGAGTCCTTGGCTTTCCATGGAACAACTTCATGGATAACTCTTTGCATAACCAAGCTTTTTAGTGGGTCGTTGGAATTCCTTATTAGATTCAAATGAGCTCAAATTCTCGCAATTATTTCTTCTTATGTTTCAGTTCTCAATAACCCTATTACAATAAAGAAAAAAAAATAAGACATACTAATTATATTCTCATGTTTAAAAGATAATATAATACTTAGATCTTGGATTGAGTGATGCACCATATTTCTGTCATTATTGTTGATAGATCGATCACCTTACTTCAAAATATATACAAATTAGAAAACTGATTACTACCATTTACCGATTCTTTTAAACTAATATAATTTAGGAAATCAATTAGCTTGGTTTTGTTAAACTCCCGTGTATATCTAATACATGATCATTAACTCCTTTTCCTAATTTTTTCCCAACTTTTGCACTAGTTTTGCACTAGTTCTTCAAAACTAGTGCATCATTGATTTTCACACCCAGTATCCTTTCATCACGATATTTATAAAGTCGCCACTATTAAGCAGGATCTCACCATCAATCTGGCAATAACAATACACTCTTTTGTTAGAGCTTGATTTACTTATTTCAACTTCATAACAACTAAAAAAAATATGTTTTTTGTAATGTATAAACTTCCTCCGTGTGCTAGGAATACCTCTTCCATGCACCTTTATTACGATTGGAATAAAGGTTAATAGCTATTTCCTATTTCTTATTTCAAAAAATAAATGCTTCATGAATAATGCGAAAAGGTTAGGAAGTTGCTTGTATGCATAATGCAACATGTTTATAATAAGAAATGCTTATCAAAGCCTTAAACATATATACAGAAACTATATGTAAATATAATTTAAACTATATGTAGTTTTTATATAATGGCAATTTCTATCATAAACTAGAATGAGTTACACTCTTAAATGTTAGCCGCTCTTAAAATCACCAACTAAGCAAAAATATAATAATTCCTGCTCACATAAGGCAAATCCTTAACTATAATACCATTGTCCCATCACTTTTGCCATTTAAAACTACTTAAAGCCAACACTATTTATAACAAATTCTTCAACAATATAAGCCCAACTGTATATACATGTAATATACCTATATGCAAATTCTTTCATAGAATATTTAATTCAACATATAATGACAATTTCTAGCATAAACTCCAATGATTTAAGTTACATGTTAACCATCCTTAAAATGAGTAATTAGCAAAATTTTTATGATTCATCCAAAACAAAAAAATAAATAGTAAATTAGGATGCTCTTGCTCCTAAAAGTCAAAGCCTTAATCATAATTTGCCTATCTAATCGTTTTTCCATTTAACACAACTAAATACTAAAATTTTGTAAGAAATATTTCAGCAAAATAAACCAACTGTACGTACATATAGCATAGCTATACATACATAAAGCATAACTATATGTACATATTTTGAAACTATATGCATTCTTTTATATACTTTTTTTCTTATCTATGTATTTAGACTTTGTACCCTAAACCCCAATCATTTAATCTCTTACATGTTCCACCTTAAAATGACATATGAAGCAACTAAACTATATGAACCCTAAACCAATTCCAAGAGAATATCTTCAAATTTACATATTTGTCCTAAAATATAATCAATTATGATATTATGTGCTCCTCCTCCTTAAAGATAACAAGGTTATAAAAAATATAATCATTACACAATTTACTATCACCTTAGTATTACCAACTTATTAAATGCAATGGGTAGAGTGCATTAGCCAATCCCACCAACAAAGGAAAATTTAAAGAACAATAGTAACTAACTCAAACAAATGATTCCATGTCAAGAAGCATAGAAAACTGAGTTACTGAACACTACTAGAAAATGAAATGAATACTAACTCATTTAAAGCATGTTGTGTAATAGGTTAATTTTTCTAAAAATTTTAACTTTTAAATTTGTACCAATATTATTATAACAAGTTTTTTGCATGGTTATTTATAGGTTCTATTCAGCTAGCACTTTCTGTATCATTCTATACCTATATAATGCCCAATACTCGAATCACTATGCAAACAACAAAATGGATCATACATCGCACTAACCCTTGTTATCACAAAATTTATACTACATTACAAATAAACACAATGGCAACAACAGAAAAAGAGAACAGAAGAGAATAGTTACCCAAGACCTGCTAACAGCTACCAAAACTTTTATAAAGAGATTTATAAAAAGAAAAGAAAAATGGAATAGGGGAATAGTCTTGAGGGAGGAAATGGCAGCAATGGAGAATCTAATAAAATTGTAAAGGAAAAAAAAGGAAGCAAAATGTGAGAAAGGTTAAGAGGGATGGAAGGATAGGAAGAAGAATGAAGTCATTTGGAAGGAAACCTTTAATAAGTTTATTTCATTAACGATAATTTTTTCTTCACAATTTTTTTCTAACAAGTTTTTGTTTCTTTATTTTCTGTTTTTTAGATTATTCTTGCTCATTAAATCACTAAGCAATTATTTGAACAGAGAATATATTTTTCAAAAAAAAAAAAATTGAAACTTATAATCTTTGTCGAGCACGATTTGAAAAATAAATGACCCACGTGTCAACTCAATCCAAATGTAACCCAATTTGAATCTGCTTCTGCAACCATAACTACTTCATACCTTGGTTCCAACCTACTTGGTTTCTAAGCTTTTAATTGGGCCAATTTCATTAGTATGTTTATTTTTAATTAATTTATTTTATTTACTTGTGTATTCTTTTGCTTTCTAACTATCTACTTATACTTATATTTTTCTTGCTTATCCTTTTATTCTCTTTAATTGTTACTTAGATATTTACTTGTTTAATTATTTATTTTAATCTTAGATGTGTTTAGGTTTATAAAAAATTTAAGGATGACAAATAATAAGAACAATAAGAATAAGGATTTGCATATTAGAAATTTAAAATGAAAAAGTCGAAGATTTGAATAATTAAAATTGAGAATAAATTAAGATTTTTTCAATGATGAATTCTAAGGAGGTCGAAAATGACCAATCACTTAAAAAAATTTAGGTGAAAATTTTTTTCTAAATTTCGCTAGTATAATAAAGTGTTCAAAAAAAGATTTCAAAATCAATTATTAATACTCGTTTTCAAATATATTTATATAAATTTTGATATATTAATATTTTCTGTGATATAAACTTTGATATGGTCGCATATTCATGCCATATTTGTATTATTTTTTTATGTCATTTCATATTTTATGTCAACTTTTAATTATATTTTCATATTATATTCATGTCCCACTCAAATAAATCTATCTTTCGATGCCTAAAACGCAAAGCAGTTCATGCCTTTGGAACTGCTAACAAAATCAATCAACAAAAACCAGAAAATATCAGACCTAAACGGATAAGCTCACATAATCTCAAGTGGTTCTAGCTGAAAACCACCTCTCATATACCTTTCGGTAGCTTAATGTTCATTTGTTTGGATATATATATATATATATTTTTTTTTTTGGTGTGTTTGTTTCTCAAATTTATTGAACTTTAGATGTAAGTCTTAAGAAAACCCAATTTTTTTTCCTCTTTGGAAATCTCCATATTAATAATGAAGATGACTTTTTAATAGCCTAAAGCAAATTTGTGGGATTTGCATATAGGAACAAGACAAAGGGTTGACATAGATGGCATTAACGGAAGGATTGAGGATCGAAGGAGATTCAATTGCTTTTATGTGGAATTTAACCAAATAGATTTTCGCCACCACAAAAAAAAAAAAAAAAAAAATTAATGATTGAGAATCCAATGTTCATGTTTGAAAAGTGAGAGGAAGACTGCAACTTCATTTCCTTTCCTTTTCATATGTAAATACATATTTTTGTGTGTATATATATGCATTTACGTGTTCTCCTTAACATGCAACAAATTATTTATTTGTGTGGTGGTATCCTCACATTAATAATTTGTTTATTCATTTATGTGAAAATAATTTAAATATGACTTTTAGTTTCCCTAATAATATATATTCTTTTAGTGCATATGTGTATATATATATATATATATATATCTGAATAATGTATCAGTCAATTTTGTTGTCACATTGAGCAAGGCCTTCATCCCGTACACTTTTGTCAAAGAAAGGGTGTGGGTGTGGGTGTGGGTGTGGGTGTGGGTGTGGGTG